>VZTL01042399.1:3488-27052 GCA_013400535.1 Scopus umbretta | reverse complement strand
CGGGGGGCCGCGGGCTGCTGTCCGCGCTCCCGCCTCAGGGGCCGCTCGGCGGCAGCCGCTGCGCGCAGCCTCCAGTCCGGCGCGCTGACGAGACCCGCTGGTTCACGAGCCTGAAATGTAGCGCGGGAAACGACAGCCCTGCCCTCTTTCAGGTGGTTACGGCGGAGCCTGGCGAGTTAGGCCGATGGCGTCTGGGTGCCCTCTCCCCCGCTTTCTGTGACGGGGACAGTTTTTCACTACGCAGATGATGAGTTGCAAGGGCATGTGCGCCTCGGGACGGCTCACTCCCTGAGCTCTGCTTCCTCTATGCTTTTGTAAAAACATGTTGCAAGTACACGGCCTCTTGGGCGGCCTCTGTAAGATACGGCGATGGGCAGCCCTTCCAAACTTACTCTTCCAAGTAGATGGCTGGTTTGCGCTGGGTTTTAGCCAGTGACAATGTACATCTTCCTGGTCCCTGCACTAGCCAGAAATAATAATACAGCTGTATGACTCTCAGGTGAAATGCTGCTGTTGCTTTTTAAGAGGCCCAAGACACCTCTTAGATGACCAGCTTATGTTTTGTAAAAGCAAGCACTGGTTTTACAGTAGCTTCAGGGAAAAGACCAAGGTTGAACGGAACACAGAAATTGCATTTACCCTAGTTAGGGCTCTTCGGACTAGCACTGCACATAAATAGGTGAAATGAAATATCCTGCTGCATGCAGGCAGCTGTTGATAACTGACTGGCAACTTTCCTCCTTGCAGAATGTTGCAGAAGCAGCATGAGAGATCTTTCCTGGTAAGCAGTTCCTCATTACTGGAAGATGGTCTACTGTATTATCTGTGAGGCTACAATCAAAAGGAGGGCAGCGTGTGTAAGGGCTGAGGGGACTCGAGAGCGCACCCCTGCCGTGCACCCAGCGGGCTCTGTCCTGCGCTGCTGGGCATGGTGAGGACAGGACCCAGCAGGTGGCACTCCTGCAGCACCACCAGGGACCGCGGCCGCCACCCGGTGCAGCCACCTGCTTTTCCAGGGCATATTACTAGGAAAAGGGGATTAGGACAGGTCTCTCCCGAGACGTGGCACCAACAGAAACTGCAGAGCCCTACAGAGTATCTAATGTTCCTGAGCCTTTTTAGGCCTGCATGAGGGGATTTTTTTTCACCCCAGGGCATTAGGTGTGCTGCAGACTCCAGTACAGTAGCCCATGTGTGTGTATGTTCATTGACAAGAGATGGTGCTCTACTCCTTTGTTTTGCTCCCAGCTATCCTGCCTCCCCAACCATACGACCTATCTCTGAGCATGGCCCTGGGGATCTAGCTAGAAACATCTTCCATTTTACTGCAAATTATCTAGATTTGTTGGGGTAAAAGAGGTGCATGAGCATACCTGCGATGGTGCCTCTGCTGTCGGCACAGCTTCCCTTCAGCATGGGTTAGTTAAAATAAAAAAAAAACAAAATAACAACACAGCAGTGTCTATATGCTGCTACTAAAAAAAAAAATAAAAATTGGACAGCTTTACCCATTTGGCTTGCATGCAAAATCTCAGAGGCAAACCTTACCTTCTCACTTATTAGCCAAGCAGCCTTAGTGTTCTGGAGCACATTGCGTATGGCACATGGAGTCTCCCTTTACATTTATGCTGACTGACCTTCACCTCTGTTTAAAAACCTGAGTTAAAACCTCTCTCAGCACAGTGAGGTATCCTTCCAGACTGTCAACAGTACCTTGCTGATAGCTCTTAAGGTAAGTACTTCGTTGCATGCTTAAAAAGAACAGGAGGGCTAGGAGGGAAGAGAGGGGTTTTCTGAGGACAGACAAAGAAATTGGAAATCCTAGAAACCTTGTTGCCAGGGGCAGAACTAGCAGAGAAAGCCTCGTCCATCTGGACACAGAAGCTCTATGCTGTGGTCCAAAGTCCTGCCACATGGGAGCGGCTATTACCTGGGTCTTTCCTGGTAGTCTCTAAAGCACCTAATGCTGCTGATAAGATGTAAAGTAAACAGCCCCTGCACTGCTGCCCTGCCATGCGCCCATCTCTTCTACAAGCAAAGAGGAGAAATTGTACAGGAGTGATTAAAATGAAAACCTACTGCAAGCAGCTGGACTCTGCTGCCTCTGGTTCTGTCTTCCACAGCACTGAAAGGCAGTGATGGTGGCAGCAGGGTGGGACCACTGATCTTTGCTGCCTAATGTGCCCTGGAGTCCTCTGTCTCGTGGCTCAAATGAATGGTAACCAAGTCCATTTCACTGCAGAAAGCATCTGTAGGGATGCTACTGAATCAAGGGGGGAAAAATCTAATATATGTTCTGTAACTTGATTGCTCTCATACCTGCTGAAGTACCCTGTCAACCTATGGGAACAGTAAAATTTAGTTTTCAGTTCCATTACTTTTCTGTCTATTGTCCTGTTCAATATAATACATGCCCCTGAACAGATGCTACACCTACAGACCTGGGTCTCTATTGCCACTGCCAGATCCACTATCCTGCATGTTAATTTAGCTTCATTTGAGACAAGGAGAGAACAAGTAGCTGCTCTGACAATATGCATCATGGATATACCAAAATCAGAACAATGGGCTCACAGTGCATCCCTTAAATGTCTTTGAATCAAAATCTAGTGTAATGCATTATTAAAGCTACTTACTTTTTCTATGGTCTTGTCTCTGAAAAAAATTAGGCTTAAGGTAGTAGAGCAGTGCTGTTCTAAGGAGCTCCTCCTTTCTTCTCTTGAAGAAATATTTTGGCTTTCCTTTTACAAATACGTTTTCTTCTGAGCTGATCGTGACTTGGACTGCTTCTGAATCTGTCATCCAAGCATGTGCACACTAACCATTGCCTTGACTAGTTGGTGGGAAGGAACTTACGGAGTCTCTAATCCAAAACCTGTGTGCTAGGCAGTACTACCACCAATGCAAGAGCAAGTCAGCTGTGGCTTTTTCTACAAGTTTGGGTACAGACTCCAACGTGTCTCTGGCTAACCTGTTCTAGCACTGCACCAACTTCTTAGTGAAAAAGTTTTTCATAGGATCCAGCCTGAACAACCCAAGCTAAAAATTGCGGTCATCATCACTTCTTATGTCACCTGCCATTGCCAACATGAGTTTGGGTTTGTCATCTTTGCAACTCGCATTCAAGTAGCTGTAGGCTGAAAATAGATTGCCTCTGAAACTCCCCTCTGCTGAGCAAACAAGCCCAGCTCTGTTAACCTCTTTGTAGGTCACATGCTACCGGCTTAGTATCCCTCCACTGGACTCTCTCTAGTTCCTCCACATCCCTCTTGAACTTCAGGGGTAGGGAACCACACACAGCAGTCCAGGTGTGGCCACACCAGTGCTAAGCAGACAGGAATAACTTCCTTCAGTCTCTGGCCATGTTTTTCCCAATACATTGTGGTGTGTGGGTTGTCTTATTCAGGATCAGAGCTTACTGGTATCCATGGCAACCTCCAGGTCCTTTCAGTTGGGCTGCTCCTCAGCCAGTCAGTCCCCACTCAGAACCGATGCACGGGGTGACTGTGCCCTGTTATGGAACTCTGCTCTCCTTCCTAAACTTCACAAGGTGCCTGCTGACCCAGGACTCTCAGTTCTCAAAGTCTGGATTGAAGATCTGTTGTTCAGCATGTCAACTGCTAACCCTAAAGTATTATCATTGTAAATTTGGTAGTTCCTTTTCCCTGTAGGATGACTTACAGTTATTCTCACCAAAGATATAGTCTATCTATTAAGCTATATAACTTTGTACCTATCCAGACACATGCCTAAATGTCTCTGATCTTCCTGCTGTGAACCACACTGAGGCTAAAATACAAGAGCAGTTTTGAATGCTTTATCCATAGGAACAAAATAATAAAATTATCTGAGCCAGAATTGGCCAAATACCACAGGTACCAAAGCAGAAAACTATGGGTAGCTGCTTTGGATGTCAAACCACTGAGCCTCCTTTGGCAATGAGCAGCCAGAGCCAATTAGGGCACTAGCACTTCTGCTAGGAAATGAAAGAAGTTTTTATTTGGTTTTCTGTGAATATAGACATTAACTTCTGCTGGGCTGTTTGCATTAGGTTAATATTTCTGTAGTGTACAGGTGTTAATATGAGCTGTGAGTGTCTGCTGTCTGTCTCTAGCCCTGTAAAGAGCAGAGTGTGGCGCTGTAAATATTAGCCCAGGCAGAGAAGTGTTTGCACAGCCCTCCTCTGTGCTGCCTCCTGCAGTAGTGCTCTGACAATACTCCTTACAAGTGACCCAGGCTTGGCTGTCAGAGCCCCAGCATCTTCTGCGTTCTGCAGTAACATGCTCCAGTTTTGACTCAAGAAGGGTTGTAGTAATCAAATCCTGAAAAATGCAGCAGAAGCACCAGTATGCTATAATCTTCGTAAGATTAATAATACACAAAATAAGGTACAACTAGGTAACAGCGCATACTGTAAACAAAATACTTGCTTGGTCAAACCCACTCTTCAGTAGCTGTGGCAGTCACGGGTGTAGAGAAGAAGTGCCTAGCGCATCACTGGAGCTGCTACTTGCTTTAATATAGTGATATGCAGTCATTTCAGAGGGAAACTAGTGATTTGTGCTCACAGTTTGATCAAAAGGGCTCCCCAGTAATGGACAGGACTGTCCATTGCTGTTGATTTGAACAGAAAAGGAAACAGAAACTATTCTCCTGCAGATACTGTAGGGCTCTTCCTGCCACCAAAGAGAGGAACAACTAATGAGGAAAATAGCACCAGCATGATGAATGGAATCCTTATTCCACAGAGGATCCTGTGTGCACCTCACGCACAGTCTATGATAAGACATAACACAGATGTGGCCTGCCATGTGTCCAAACGTGCCGAATTAGTTCTTTATGTGTTAGGGGAAAAACTTTCAGGCACTGTATGAAATCCTTCAGAGCCTGAAAGCAATATGAAGAAGATGAACTGTGAAGGCTTCAATGAATTTCAAGACCATGAAGTTTGGCGCTAATATTTTCCATCAGAGGCAGTTGGAGTGTAATCTGCACTGCAAGGACCAGAGGATCCAGACTCATGAATGACAAAACAAAAATGAAAAGCAAAGTGAGGCAGTATTCCAGGGGGTAGAGGTGGGGTGGTGAGGGGAGGAAGTGTCCAGAGCTATACTGGTCATGCTGCCCACAATGTACCGGGATGGAGAGGGAGTTCCTATGACTGCTGTAAAAGCAGTTGCTCTCTTTGGCTGAGGACTGTCAGTGTAAGACTCAAAATGACACAACCTCCATGAAGACAAAATAAGGATGAAACAGGCAATGCAAACCTGATGCCGGATCACCTTGCATACAGCTGTCCTCTTCAATCTTCAATGCACATCAGGCAGAGCAGCATTTACCTCAGAGAGTAAAAGCAGAGGAAGGTGGTTCACTCTGGAGCCAGAGCACAAGTTCTGTCTTCATGGGATTCAGTAGAAAGGAACTGCAGCTCTGTAATAACATTGACTCTGGTTCTGTAAATTAACCAATTGCCTAGTTGACCATGACAGACTACTTTACTGAATGTTTCCCTCAGCTCTTTTGAACTGACAGCTCATCACTGGTACATGTGCAGGGATGACACCCTCCAACCAACTGCTGAGGAACAAACTCTCTTTAGACGCTAGGAGAAGAGTGTGACCACATGAATGTGACAGCATAGCTCTAGACTCAAAGAATTTGTATGCAGCTTGGCTTCCTTGATGAGTTTGGGCAACTCTGTGTCTCAGGTCCTGTGTGTAAATGGTAACAGTTCTCGTGAGCTTGTGTTTAAGCGAGTGTGTTTAGGTACTTAAGTGATGATATACTGCCCAGGTACTGCTTAGCCTTATGAATAGAATGGTGCTTACTGCAGTAGGTGTTGACAAGATGCTATGGACAAATCTGCCAGAAGAAGGAAAGGAACAAGGTGTCCAATTTTTCCATGTGTTCAATCCCCATGCAACCTTGATGCACAAATTTAAGACCTCAGTTTTGGGTAAAACAAAATACTGGCAAAGATCTGACAAGAATTTACTTACTATGAGCCTTAGTCATGTATCTATTTCATCACAGGATCTGCTGACATCACTAATCCCATGTCAGCCAGGACCTTTATGAACCTGCAAAGAGCAATGAAGGTAACATAAAGGGTGGAACTGGTGCTAAAAGCTGAGGAAATCAGATCAGAGTTGATCACTGTTTCTGCAGCTGTTTGAGAAGGTCAAAGGCCTGGACCTTGCACGGAATTAGAGAAACTGATTTGTGAGATATTATACTGGTAGATGACCCCCCCATAGGTCAAAGCTGGCCTATACAATTTCAAATAGAAAGAGTGATGAAAGCTCTGGTCATGAGAGACTGGTAATTATTCAACTCTCTGAGACCTGTAGTGAGGTTACAGTGCTTCTCTGCATGTGTGCAGCGGCGGGGGGGGAAACCAAATAACCTTGTATGTCATGGGTCCTAGGCAAAGATACATGTAAGTGTGCGAAAATCAAGAAAGGGACCATTCCGCTGCAATCCTAGGCAGTGCTGACTAGTGAAGTGTAGTGAATTGGCCAACCCTTCACCAGACATTGTTAGGGTTCCTCTACTTCGCCACTTGGCAATGCAGCCTGAAAATGCTGCTACAGCATTCAGCTTTAACATGGAGGGAAGAATTTTCCCTTTTCTTTTTTATCTGCTGCAGACCATAATTCAAAGCTGACTTAATTAATCATTTCAGTAGGCTTTGGGTGAAGATTTATAATCACAGAATCAGAAAAACAGTCTGTAAAGGAACTTGAAAGATCCTCTAAACTAGTCTCATGTACCAAGTCGGACTGACCTGGCTAGAGCTGTTCTTAAATATCCCCAGTATGTATGATCTCTTCTTTTTCTTCCCTCCCCACAAAAGTTGTTATCCTGTTGTACAAGAAATTGTACCGGTCCTTGACATTCCATCTGGGAGACAAATAGCAAGCCTGTTATTTTCTACATGCTAACAGATTGTTTACATGTTCCAGAATTTTCCTAGAGCTTGAAGTTAAGATTGTTTATATGCTTTCCTTTCTCAAGGCATACACACTCTTTTCTGTTCTCCTGTGAGATGTTGACTATCAGTTCACTGAGTTTCCTGAAATCTGTCTTTGCTTAGAAGAAGCATAAAACCAGCAATATAGAAACAACAGATTAAGGATCACAGACTGACAACCACTAACATCCAAATTGCCCTTTACGTTGGTATTCTCAAAAAGCTATGCATGTCAGCTACAATCAGATCTAGCAGACCTTCCCCTCCTGTGATTGTCATCATCTCCTGTACCAAGAAAGTCAGTAATCTGTTCCACAAACTTCCTTGTACCACCAGTACTCCTGTAAGGAGGGATGCCTGGGCAGCTATTATCTCCCACTGCTCTGCACAGGATGATTCTGCTTGGTTTTACAGCCAGGCATCCTGGAACGTAAATGGTAGTGCCCAGTTTTCTTCCTGTTTAAGGGTCAGTCAGATTGCTTAGAAAAGATCCTCCTACAGTCTCAAAGCAGGTATACAAATCCATGACATAGAGAGCAACATCTCTTCTTCTCCTGCCTGTTATTCCTCACAAGTTGGACACTGCCTTATTAATATTCCAGGTGTAGTAATCATCCAAACGGGTCTCTACTGTGCCACAGTTACAGTTTGAATCATGATTAAAACCTTTCAGCTCCACTTGTTTATTCTTATCCTTTCTCACAAAAAAATACAGAGAATTTCACAGGACCAACCCACTTCTTGTTTTTGTCACAGGTCATCATTATAAGTAAACCTCTTTGCTCCTAGTTTTTCTTCAGTCTAACTGCTCTGTTTCCTCCTCCCGAATGGCAACTGCAAACAAGCCACTACAACATTAAAAAGGCTCCATCCCATCCACCATTTTCCTTAAGCTCCTGCAACTATTAGGCTTTGATCAGACTTTGAGCCGTGGTGAGAACTATTTTATATTATATATTATTATTTTTCCTTAAGCATGAAGTAAGAGCCTCCACTGTTTGTGGACAACTTGTTCACATTCAGAAGAATTCTCTCACAGCAGCTCCCTGCAGTAAGCAGAAGGACTAATCTTTTTCAGAACCCAAGAATAGGAGGGCATGACTGAATTAGACTGTGAATACTTAGTGCGTTTGCACAATTACTACCTTTTCTGTTGGGTGTTTCGGGCAGATAGGATCGGTGTCTCTACTTGTGCAAACAACCTACAAAAGGTTCACCTCATTTTCAAATACTAATGTTTGACATGCGCATGTCGGACTGTTATTTTTTTGCATTCATTAATCTGATATTAGGATGCAAACTAAAAAGAAGGATCTGTTCAAAAAGAAGCACAGCTGCCTAAATGCCAGGCGGACTCTCACAAATGCCATCCTTAGTGTGGATACAGACAAATAGCTCAATCAAGGCAGAGCCGGTGAGGTACTGAAATAAGGTCCCTCGCAACAAAGCTAAAAAGAAGGAACCAGCAGCTGCCTCATCCCTCCTGCGGGCCGGAGCGGCACCAAGGGACTTCATTCAAAAGCCAGCCAGCGTCTGTCCCCTCCAATAACGCTCCCTCTGTGTAAGACTTACTTTCTCTTATCCAGCACACCCCGTGGGTGCTCCTCACTGAACAGTCACAGCTTTGCCCGCCCTCCGAGGAGGCGCTACGCGTCAATAAGCGGACACACAAGTCCTCCTCGACCCCTATTGAAACCTCCCCGCGGATCTCGGCGAGGGAGCGCGTCCCGCGCTGNACGCGGCGGGGGAGAAGCCGCTTGTCCAACTAGGAACGGCGTGGTGCTGCTTCGCCCCGAAACGAGACCGAAGCGGAGGGACGCGCTGGGGAGGGGAAGCGACAATCCTCGAGGGAAGGCTTGAGGCGGTGGCGGAGGACGCCCTGCTCCTCTCTCTGGCAGCAGAGGGGGCAGCTGCCGGGAGCCGATCGCCAGCGCGGCAGGAAAAGGCACAAAGCGAGCATCTGCTCTAGCTGGACCTGCCTTGACAGATCCTTGCTGTACCTCTCTCGCACGGGCTTTGCCGAGAGCTTTTTTTGATACCTGCCCTCCACGCGGTCCCCCTCTGAAACGCTTCAGGCTGGTAGTTTTGCGAGGCGAGGCTCAGTTTGCAAAGACCCATCCAAGGAGCTCCTGCAGAGATACAGCTGTTTGTTCTGCTCTGCCTTCCACGACTGCCAAGTCACAAAAGCTGAGGAGAGAAATTACTCCTCTTTCCAATTCATCTCGTGTGCATCTTGTCTAGAAACACAGAAATTACAAAACTGCTCTGAAGCATTCCTAAACCCTGGCTATGGAATGTCAGTGCTTTACACTCAGAAAAAGCTGCAGCTACTGAGCGTCACAATGACTGCTACAAAAGTGGGCTATTGCACTAAGACCTCAGTAGCACTTGCAGCCACATAATTACAATAGGTTTCCCACGATTTTCCACACCCAAATACTAATGCTTCTTTGACAACTGTGCTTAATAAAGGAAAGGTTTCCCTTCTGCAATCGTCCTCTCTTTCAATAGCATGGTACACCAGGGCCATTAAAATAATACGTATTTAAATGACAGGATGTGGAGTGAAAAGGGAGAATAAGGGAATGTTGTATCCCTTTTTACTATGGTATAAATAATCATAGTCTGTGAGTTGATTATTACTTTTTAATTTAAAAAAAAAAAAACAAACCAAAAATTACAGAAGGGACACGCATACACATGCATCTTTAACACGTTCTGCAACCTAGACCATATATGGTTCTAGGAAATAATTAGCTTTCTCATTCTTTTATGTTATTATCTGGAATACTAAGACAAGGTTTTAAAAAAATGAAACAACATGTCAAGTATTGGGGCTTAAGACAAAGCATAGCTATTAAAAGATGTCTGTAGAAGAGGACTGTTTTAAATTTGATGTTTATGGCAGCTCCACCTGAAGCATCTGGTACAGGTCCGTGGTAGAAACCCAGTCCATCCACTTATACACCCAGCTCTGCTCTACCCTGGCAATCATCGTATCACTTTAAATTTTTAAAAATGTCACTTCAAGCTCAGGTGCTTGCTCAGCAGAGTTCTTATGGCTAGGAATGTGCATCCTGTCCTTTTAGGAACTTCCTACAACAGCTGCTGCAAGCCACTGTTAGAGATGGGCTACTGGGGGAGATGGTACTTTGGCCTGGCCTGGTGGGGTAGAACTGTTCGCTCAGTTTAGGGTTCCAAAACCTACTGGATAGAACAAACCGACTTGCTACTGGGAATTGGCACCAATTGCAACCTTACAGGATATAATCACACTCAGAATGTTCATTAAGGTTGCGCCTAGATGTAATGCCTAACCAAAACCCACTGTGCTGGCTGCAAAGCATTTCTGATTAAAGATTTGTTTTTCAGGGAGCTTACAAAGTCATACAGTCTCTGTGTAACAGCCAGATGAACAACAAAGTACAGTAAGTTGCTAGAAAAGCAAAGAAATCTATACAAGTGAGGCAGAGACACCTAGATAGTATTACTGGATTGTAGGAAAAGTAGAAAGTTTGAGAAGCAGACTAGCACAGAATTATGCAGCCTACTGCTTACAGCAAATAAACTGATGAAGCCAGCAAAAGTGAAGGAAGTGAGAGAACAAATTAGATGGTAAAAATGGTATATCAGGTAATATGAGCTGTAGCAAGGTTGTTTATAATCTGTAGTGAAGGCAAACTGAAGTAGTACTACTGCACCTGCTGAACGAGAGAATGATAGGTAAGATCACGTACCCAAAGAATGTTTATGGTAGATGTAAGACTCAGCACAGTCATTTCCTAAAACCAGCCAAGCAACATTGTCCTGAAGGGAAGAAACATACTAGCCTACGTATAAATGTTATTAACAAACAGTCTTGTTCCAGGTCTACATTGTACTTGTACTGTAAACACAGATTCATATACTACAGAAATGAAGAAAGATTATGGACTGAATTCACCTACCTATGACAACATAATGCTAGGTATCACCCCAGTGTTACCCTTAGGAGACAACAGTCCATATAAAAAACGTAAAAAGCTGAAAAAGAAATCTAGTTTTAAAGATTATATTCTTAAACTGAGATTATTTAGTACTTCTACATAAGGTGGTGCATGCGAGTCCATATATATATATATATATATAATCAATGCATGTGTTACGCAAATATACACATACAGAATTATAGTCAGAGTTCACAGTCAATGAATAGATGAAAGCCAGCAGGCCAAGCCTGCATCCCAGCATTTTTGGCAGGGATTTCAGGGACTGGGTTCTATATACTTAAATTGATAGCATATCAGCACTTCTACATGAAGATACTTGCATCTTATGTTAAAGATTTATTCTGTTGTGCAAAAAATACCCATTCTTATTCTTAAGTTTCCAAGCTCAGTAAAGTAGTTGTTTTTACACCCTACAGATGGCTTTCTCAGTACATCGCTTGATGACCAGCATACACTTTAGCAATGGCAGCAGCACTGACTCACAGCACACAGTATGGTGTTACTATGTGCTTATTGCACTGTGGTTTTCACTACCCAGATAGAATAGCTTCTTCAAAGCAGGCCTCAGCAACCTGAAGGTTTCCACAGGGATTTACTACTCCATAAAATACAGAGCCATCCCTGACCCTGGCCAAGTTGGAAGAGTTAAGGGTGATAAAAAAAGGTTTTATTAAACAAGATAATTCTTGAAACTTTAACCTTTTGTTCCCTCTTTTATACAATAATACTAATCTTTTTGTCTCTAAATGGAGACAGCTCTTGTTCCTTACTAATCCATATGAAAGACTCCAAACAGTTCTGCCTCTTAACAGGGGTCCTCACTGAATATAGGATACCTACAGAACAATGACAAGGTGCTTGTGTGGCATTCATCATGACTGTGATCCTAACGATCTTTTCCCTACTTGACCAGGAGACCTCCTGGCTCTGCCAAGGAGTGATTGCATAGCAGCAGAACAGCTGTGCCTCTCCGACTCTACCTGCAATGCCACCTACAGGATACTGGAAAACTGTGCCCTCGCGAAGACTCGCTTCCTTCCACTGGATCATGATAGCAGGGTCAGATGTCTGAATGCAGAGCTAGACATTGGAAACAGCTCTTTGCTGCACTGCAAGTGTCACCGGCGCATGAAGAGACAGGAGCACTGCTTACGTGTTTTCTGGACCGTTCACTCCAGCATGACAGATGGTGAGATGGAATAATATGAATTTACAAGGTACTAGTAGGGCTCACCCCTGACCCCCATCTGAAAACAACTGCAAAAGGCCACTTCCTAACACTGCAGGTATCACTTTGGAACCACATCTCCTAGTGAAGAGAATTCATTATTGCTCTGTTTGATAAGCAGAGAAAACTGATCTGGCCTGGGACTGGCCCTTCAAATACACCAGAGACCCTAAGAGACAAAGATAGCTACTCTGAGGCAGTTAGATTTAGTGCTGTGAGAAGACAATGCTGTGAAAATCACTGAAAACAGATGTGTGATTATGACACACACTCTAATGGCATCCTTGAGCATGCTCCTTTCCAGCTTTAGTGGGGTGCTTCTACTTGGCCTCCCGCTAAAGACCACCTGTGCAACACACCTCCTCACTTGTACTGAGGCTGAAAAAAAACAAAGCCAGCATAGACCAAATTCCAGCCAGAGGAAATGTGATGACAAATTGTAATGCTGTTTTTTCACAGTAATACCTTTGCATCTCCAGCAGAATCATTCTTGGCATTTGGCTTTGAGCAAGACAGAGCATCTCTGTACTCCAGCCTAAGGAAACTGCCAGGCACAAACAAGAAAAAAAATCAAAATTAAAAAAAAGCCATTCACAAAGCATTTGTCCCACTGCATAAAATATCTTGTATCTGACCTAGGTTATTTCAATTTGGAGACCTCTCCCTATGACAATCCAGCAAATGAAGAACACTGGAAGACAGATTATAATAAACTGGCAGCTCTGTTATCAGGTAAGCATTGTAACAGTTACATGGTATAATACTACCCTTTCTTATCTTTTCAGGGGCTGAAAATTATTAAGAAGAACAATTTGGGGTAATGGTCTCTTTAATTAGAGGAACACCTGTTCTGGATACTCGCCTAAAATTGTCCCCCTACCAAAAGTAAATATAGCCACAGATCCAGGCCCATGAAGCAGGGAATAACCCACAATGATGCATTCTCTGAAACAAACACCCTGACACAAACCAATAAAAAACATGATTTTGCAACCACCAGAACTGCAATGCCACACTACAGGCACATAGCAGGGCTAATTTACTTTGTTCTTTCTGATGTTCCCCATCTGATCATCAAGTAAGGCCTACTACTATTTCCACACAGGATCTCTTCTGGAGACTTGCTTCATTGTTTCTGGGTTTCTTTTGGCTTTATAGGCTCACAGTTAGCAGGAGATGCAACAAATCCGTGCCTGAAAGCAACTCATGTCTGTAATCTGAGCAAGAAGTGTGTTCGTCTGCGCACAGACTATGCCTCGATCTGCACCAAGGGAGCGGGAAGCGAGGACACGTGTGACCGTCGCAAATGCCACAGAGGGCTAAGGAATTTCTTTGAGAAAGTCCCTGAGGATTTCACCAAAAGAATCCTATTCTGTCCATGTCAAGATGAACTTTGTGGAGAACGACGCCGGAAAACTATTGTTCCCGATTGTTCCTTCCAGTATAACACCAAACCCAATTGCCTCTGGCTTCTGGACTCTTGCTTGGAAGACCATATCTGCAAGTAGGTCTGGCAGCAGTGACATTACCCAAGAGAAGAGAACAGCATAGACACTGATAGTCTCATTTTCCTTTCTACAGATCCCGACTGGCTGACTTCCAACAAAATTGTCAACCTGCAGACATGTCTCCAGATGGTTGCTCTCAGCACAACTATGCTGCATGCCTGCAGGCTTACATGGGGATGATTGGTAAGTGATATACACAGGAACACACAGGGTGGATGCTTTCAGGCTACAAACTTGCAGGTGCACTCTGATGCTGTGAAGGACCATCTTGCTGTCCCACAGGAGATAGTGCTCTGTATACCAATGAATATGCCTTAGCCTAACCGATGCTAGTGCTCCCTCTTGCTTCTGAGGTAAATGCAGTGCAGAGAGAGCTCTTCCACTGCAGTTAGTGCTCTACTTTGTCCCATCCTCTGCTGTCAAATCAGCAGCACTTGCCTGAGATTTCTGAGCACCTGTTTGCATCATCAGCTGGTGCAAAGTGCTCTAAATGCCTGACCAACAGTGCTCTCTTGGCCTGTATGACCTAAGTCATCCCTGCTGCAGGAGTTATATCCCATTACAGCAGTGATTAAACATGACATTCCCTCACTGCCTGAGTTTTAGATTCCTGATGGTGTGTTAGTGTTGTACACACTATCTTCTCAGAGCCAGTCAGAACATGGCACTACCAGGTGTTAGAAGGAAGGTCATCGCTGGTTTTAGGCATTCACTAGTAACCAGCTAATACTTTTTCAGAGTGGCTCAAAAAAGGAGCTGTAAAAAGCAGCAATATCTCAGAAGCTGTAGATTTAGACTATACCTTCCGGTTTTCTGGACGTCTTTTCTGGTTTTGTGCTAAATGAACTCTGGCTGAATGGCACACTACAGGTGTGCAGCATTTGTTTGGCAAAGGCATTTGGCCACACAATGTTGCAAGCTACACAAGGACAGCCTTTTGCTGCCATGTGCCAGTACCGCAGTTGAGTCCCTGCAAATGCTTTGCATTCTTCAATCTAATGCTTGCATCAGCTTCAGTTATCAGTATACCTCACCATCAGATTGTTGGAGTCAGGGGTAGCAATCTCTACACTTTCTCACAGCCCAGCAGACTTCACAGATTCACCAGGCCTGGGTCACCTCGCAGGGGCTCCTGTCCTCTCCTGGGTAACATGCATATCACAATGGAAGGCTTCTGCCTCCAGGGCAGCATTTCCTTCAGTATAACAGGACTCATGATGCTTCTTTCATTTGGTGAAGTAAATCCTGATTCCAGTTTCTGGGGGTTTGGGACAGGCACGCCCATGACACCCAACTATGTCAGTAACTCCAGCGTGGAGGTCTCCCTGTGGTGTACATGTGAGAGCAGCGGCAACCAGAAGGAGAAGTGTGACCAGATACTCGGCATGTTTGAGAGCAACAAATGCCTTGGTAAGCATCAATCGTATCACAGGATCAGAGAAACAGCTCAGCACAGGGAAATTCAAATCCTGTTGATTTCAAGATCCTATGCTGCATTGCTCTTGCATATAGTTCTGTCTTCTTCTGCAGTGCCTCCATGATCTCCTATCCAACCTATGGGACCAGCCTGGATCTGCTCTCAGAAGTGTTTCTGTGTCTTTTGGCAACACTTCTGTTCATCTCAAACACCATGAAGCTATTTCCAAACAGCATTCAAACAAAGGGGTTGCAAAAACACCGCAAGGGGAGATCAGACATGCTGTATCCATAGGTTGCTGAGTAACCACATCAGTGCACCAGGATTACAGGGTTTGGGTTCCCCTCCTTCCCCTCCTTTCCTATGCTCACCTTTGGTCCTCACTTGGTCAAGATAAGGAGCTCCTGACACAGCCCCTGTTACTACATTCAGCAGCATAGCAGTTACAAAAATCCTGTTACATGCAACTATGTAATCCTAAGTCTATATTTCTTTTATCTCCCTAGCATTTTAGCAACAGACCTTAATAAGATTTAAATATTTTATGTTCGTAAAAGCTTCAAAAGGGTATCAAAGAAACCAGCATAATTAGATAAATTATTAATATTTAAACCTACCTCCTGCTGTATAGAAAAGCCTTACACCCAGCACTATATACCTACAACCTAAACATTCCATCTGAGGTACTACATACCTGCCCCTTACGAAATAGACAGCTGGGAAAGTCCCAGAGGGACCCAAAGGTCATCAGGTACAGTGCAAATTGGCTTTGCAGTTTGCTCAACCTCATAAGTAAACCCACAAACTAACAGGCCATTCACTGAACAGAGAATATGTATTTTCTAAAAGCCACACAGCCTGTGAGTGCATTTCCTAAAATAGCTTCCCTAGGCTTCTGTTCACTAGACTCCAAGATGTGCGCAAGAAAAGCACAGTAAGACTCTTGCTTTACTTCTGTTTGCAGAAAATACCATTTGGTCTCAAATGCACCTGAAGCAGACAGCTCTAGAAAGACAGGAAGACTTATTTTATTCATCTTCCCTAAGCTTCCAAGGAGACAGTGCCAGCACATCTCTTGCTTCAGAAATGTCCCAGGTATGCATTGCTTTGTTGCCTTCACAAAGCAGCGAGTCAAGTGGCCTAGAGACAGTAGTTGAAAAACCTTGGATCTGGAAATGTGTGATTTTGGACATCAAAGAAAGAGATGCTACATGCATGCAGAACCCTGGACCGCTTTACCTCGAGCTATTCCTTCCACAGACAAGCAGAAATAGGAGGCCGTGCTGCCTAACCACAGGAGTTTCCTGTAGTCTCACATTAGTGCTCCAAACTGGAGGTTCTGCAGCCAGATATTTGAGCATAAATGTGGCTAACTGGGATTCATTCCTCCTTTTCATTTCCTAGGTCGCTGAACGGAAGACACAGCGAGACATCTCCAAACACAGCAGTATGCCTATGGCCTCCTCTGTATATTCTGGAGCTGCTATTTCTTGGCCATCTCTGGCTCTGTTCCTGCCCCTGTTGCTCAGCCCACATTAGCTTGGCATAACTGGCAACTTTCCTTCCCCTATTATTCCCCCTATCTTATTTCAGATCCAGGCACCTCCCATTACTGACTCACCTTTGGAAAACAGTAGGCTTCCAGAGAAGAGAAATGGAACAGCCTTAACCCAGAACAGCAGTCACTGAAAACCTCCCCCCAACTTGCACCTCACTTTCCCCCAATCAGTTTGCACTGAGCTCTGAGATACGGTACCCACCATTGCTTCTGCCACGTTAGCATTCTGAGTAACCGTCAGGCTAATATTCCAGCACAGTATTTTAAAACAAGGGTCTGAGTTCTGTCAGAACTTGTGCAGGGTTCAGTTTCTGACTGCAGGGAGGGACCTGACACAGTGTCTCCTACGACCCTACCTTCTGGAGCTCTTCCTCAGGCATACAATCATGGAATGGTTTGGGTTGGAAGGGACCTTTAAAGATCATCTAGTCCAACCCCATTGGCGTGGGCAGGGACATCTTTCACTAGATCAGGTGGCTCAAAGCTCCATCCCACCTGATCTTGAACCCTTCCAGGGTTGGGGCATCCACAGCTTCTCTGGGCAAACCTGTTCCAGTGTCTCATCACCCTCACTGTAAAAAATCTCTTCCTTATGTCCAATCTAAAACTACCCTCTTTCAGTTTAAAATCATTGCCCCTTTCCCAGGGCCTGTAGGGACAGGGCAAAAGTCTCTCTCTGTCTTTCTTATGATTCCCCTTTATATATTGAAAGGCCACAATAAGGTCTCAACAGAGCCTTCTCTTATACAGGCTGAACCACAACAACTGTCTCAGTGTTTCTTCATAGGAGAGGTGTTCCAGCCCTGTCATCATTTCTGTGGCCCTCCTCTGGACCCACTCTAACAGGGCCATGTGTGTCTTGTACCGGGCACCCCAGAGCTGGACGCAGGACTCCAGGTGGGGTAGGGCAGAGGGGGAGAATCGCCTCTCTCAACCTGCTGGCCACACTTCTTTTTATGCAGCCCAGGAAACAATACAGCTTTCTGGGCTGCAAGTGCACGTTGCTGGCTCACATCTAATTTTTCATCTACCAGTATCCCCTAGTCCTTTTCTCCAGGGCTGCTCTCTATCCATTCATCCCCCAGTCCGTATTGATATTGGGGATTGTCCCAACTCAGGTGCAGAACCTTGCACTTGGCCTTGTTGAACTTCATGAGGTTCACACAGGTCCACTCCTCAAGCCTGTCAAGACACAGAGTACAGCATACTGTCCTAAAAACTGGAAGTCTATGCTTGCGACCCACTCCAGGGTGGGCTGCAAGTAAAACTCAATAAATATACGCATAAAGTTCCTGGTGAACACCAGTTCTGGATTACTTTCAGTTCCCTTTTCAAATCCATTCTTTTAAGTATATGAAAAATACCATCCCAGATCAAGTTTGCTATACTACAGCTTAATATCCTTTCTGGTTTGCGCCTTGCAACATACATATATATATCATCCATTATCACAGCTAGCACAGACTTGGGTTTTGTGGGTTAAGATGGATTTCTGTGCTCAACCCCAGCAAATTTAGTCTTATCTAGCAAAGGGTGACCTTGCCTGGCCTCAGCACAAACCATAGTAATGCTCAGAGAATGCATATAGCCCATTGAAGCTGTATTGACCACAAAACCCCTGGGACATTCAGTTGTCTCTAGGAGCTGTCAGTACCTTGTACATCTCCACATATTCAAGTTGTCATTGTCCCCTTCCACAGTGCCTGCCCCATCTCCTCCTCTGCCAAGCTCTATTTCATGACCTGTTTATTCTGAGTGTAAATGCGTGTGCTGTGTAACTGCTGTTATTTTATACTGCATTTGCCTGTTAAAATGTGGTGTTAAGTGAATATTGATTTCTGAGCATAGGTTAATAGTCCACAATCAATTGTGTGCAAGAGTTGCCTCATCAGCCAGCCTACGTTTTCAGGATAGCTAGAAACTCAGCTCAAAGCAGCTCCTCCGTGCACACATAGTGCCCCTAGCTCATCCTGTGAAATACAACAGGTCTGAACAATATTATACACAGCCAAACAATATTACAATCCTGAATAGATGCAGAACAGGTGGGTATTTCTTTTTACCCTGTGCTTTATCTGTTGCCAGGGAAGCACCAACTAGGTAATACGCTGCAGTTCCCAGTCACTGTCAGATACCTTCTTATTACAGAATTGTCACATGTATCATAGTAATTGTCCTTCTGCAGTGGTAATATTTCCATTTCAAATTCCATCCTTCTCTACTTCCTGGGCAGGTAGGGCAACAAAATCATTGCATGGAGCAGAACCATCTCCTCTGTTGCACAGAGGAGCAACATCTTATTTCCATGAAGTAGGAACAAATATCGTGTCTTCTTAATAAAGAGGAGTAAGAATGCTGGTATTTCTGATTACCTGCTGAAATATGGCTATTTGGATCAAGAGACAGCACCATTTCCACGTTTGCTACCATTCTTTAATGCAAAGTCCATGTTACCATATTCTAATACCTACATCGGACCATCCTCTATATGGTGGGACTAGAAGCATGTCAAGACTCTTGACTGTAGTGTAATAGCATCTGTCACCTCCAGAATTCAGTGGAGAGTGACAGGGAAGAGGAAAATGTTGTTCTTTCCAATATTGCACAAATCAGTGAGGGTATTTGTGAAGGATAATGGAGTAGATTTCCCTGAGCCAGCTGTACCACACACACAGTGCACTGCATTCATCTTCCACTCATCTGCATTGTGATGTTTCCTCTTTCCCCATTTTGGTGCTCTAAGACAGGTTGATATGGAAAAAGGTATTAGCATTTTGTTGCTCACGTTCAGGGCACTATGGACCTTTAGCCCCTTACCCCTACTAAGATGGTTATTTATTGCAATTGCAGCCTCCTGTCACATCCTGGATTACATAGGAACATATTTGACACTCAGACAAATCCTGTTCTAGACTGAAATTAAAGCAAAACATGTCAGTTTGGGTTTTTCTCCAGGTGTCCTATGTCCCTTTCGCATGTACATATGCACCTTTATATACACGGCTGCCTCTTAGGCTTGTTCATCAATAACTGCAAACAAAATTCACCTCTAAATACACCTGCATTCACAGGTACTCATGTTGCTATGAGTACAAACCCATCTTCACTTAGATCTGTAACACCTGATCTCCAAATATCACAGTTTTTCAACTACACAGCATACATGCATGCACACGTATAGCTACTACTAGAAATGTCATGCCAATATCAGTATCAGTTCACTTCTGTTAGCACCACTGATGTTCAAAGACTGGCACAGTTACCTAAACCCATGCAGAACAGATCTTACTAACCATACTACAGGGCAATTTACAAAACCCCCTCAGCTTATATTCCCCAGAAATTGGAATACAACATGCTACAAGTACCTTTGGTCTAAATACAAAAATAATCTAATAAAAATTCTCTATCTTGACAATCTTAACATTGAGCTCTCACCAAGCATATACAAGGAGGGAACCTTCTAATTGTTGTAATGTAGATTATTTTTTAAATGGTAAAATAATGGCACATCTCACTAATAAAAATCTATCTTGCAACTCTGGAAGTCTCCTGCCTTCCTTCACATTTAACAGAAGCTACACTCCTTGTCTCCTGCTGCTGGAGGCATTATGGGAAAGAAATTTAAAGACCAGAGTAAGTCAGAATCTCTTCCAAAGCAATCTTAACAACTTTTACAGACATCACTCAGGTACTTCAGCCGTGGCTTCTAGAACTCTGACACAGCTTTAGGTCCCTTAACATGGTCTAATGTAGCATTTACAAAGGGCATTCATATAGTCCCCCAACAGCAAGGTCAGTCACTGTGTTAGATAAGTAGTTTCTTGTGTGACAGGTGGGAGATGCAATACACATTTCTTGCCCAAGGTGACGCCTTGAATTTGAAAGTCCAAAATTATTGTGTCCTTGCCTCATGAAAATTGTTCCCACTGCCTCCAACAAATGCATGCGTTTCAGTAAGAATCAAGTGCCTGCAGTTTTCCTTTTAAAGGGGGGCACAATACGTTTCGCAGATGAGGAAAAGCTAAGCTTTACATCAAATGGTAATTCCTGGCTACAGATCCCTGGTATACCTCTTAAAATCTGCTGATAATAAAAGGTAACTTCGAGTTGACAAGACAACATAACACAGCAGCACCTATAAAGAATGAAAGTATCTTTTTCAATACATCCTAAAAATCACAAGTCACTCTATTTACTAAGATGGTAGGCAACTTCACACAAGAACAAGAAAGAAAACTTTCAAAGTAATCTTTGAGGTGTCCATGAACCAGACAAAGCTTTTGGGGACAACAGTGGAGAAGCAGGAAGCAAACCAGCACTGCTGAGCAAAACAGGATCACTCAGCACTGCAATGGAATCAAAACCAGCCGCTATTCTACAGTTGCTTCCCCCATCAAAACAGATACTGGTAAATACAATCACTTCTACCTCTGGGATTTTGTGGCTGAACCTTTTTTCAGATGAGGGAGGGTCGGTTGAGGCTGAGCTTGGTTTAGTCTTTAATGGAAGCTCTTCTTATAGGTGATTAGCTCTCCTCCAGGAAGTGACTTGGTGTTTGGGTTTCTTGCAAACCCCAGGGTTAGCAGAGGTCAGATGCAGCACTTTCTCCAAGTGCCTTCATGAAAATAGCCCCACATACTTTCCATTTACAGCTGATCACCTCCATTATCCCCAGGCTAGGAGGAGATGATCAGCAATTGTTAAGTGCTTGAATCAGACTAATAGCTCACTGCTAATTCCCCCAGTAATGTGAATCTAAATTCCTGGTAAACAAACTGACTGCTTTTCACACACAGGGATGAATGCCAAAAGCCTAATATTAGAGCTCTGGAGCTAAAGCTTTTAGAGCAATCCTGTCCACTCAAAGATGTTTAATGACATTATATTATGTACTAAATAATTAGAAAATGAAGGCCCACTTGGAATCAATGGGCTACTGTCTAATTAAGATGAAAAAGGGGCTCTACCCTGTTTTAAACAAGTTTATACTAAAATGGTGTACCTGATAAATGGTGCTGATAACTACATCTTTACCTTTGGGCAGAACAAGGCAGCCATTAAGCTAGCACAAAATAATCGTGTGACTTTTGGCTCATCTTTCTTCTTATGGTCCCACCTGTTTTCCTGTAAGGCATGAGACTCAGCTGCTCTTCCCCTCCCTCCATCAGATGACAAAATTTATTAAGCAACATTCAAATAGCTTATCCTGATGGAGAGAAAATTATCTTTGTCTTTGCTTTATTGTGTGGCCAGAATCAGAGAGTTCACACCAGTAGATGCCTGAAGAGCTAAGAGATGTAGACTGGAGCCTCTAGAAGCACTTTGCAAGAACTGCTAGTGAGCTTGAGAGCACGGGAGAAGATTACAGTTATTTCTGCACGTAGATAAAAAGACTGAGAAATACTCTACTGTTTATCTGACTGAATTAAAATTAGTTAGTAAATTAGTCTTCAAATTAATTGTATCTGAACAACCTCTGATCAAAATAAAGAGCAAAATTACAGAAAAGCACTAAACAGTTAACTATGTATCTAACAATTTTCATTACACAAAACACACATATACTCTGTTGCATATATCATCCCCTTGAAGATAGTGCAAGAATAAAACAATTGCACAAGACTTCAGTTTTCTTTCTTCTGCCACAACCAGCTAGAGTTCCACATTCACATCCAAAACTAAAGATTTTGATCCTTACATTGTCATCTTCTTCCTTCCAGTATACTGCTCAGGTAAGGAAAACGGAAGTGTTTTCCCATAATGATGCTTCTTGTTCTAAACTGTGTCCATTCCTACTCCTAACTTTTTGGCATTTGGTCAGGGAGGAACATTACCTGGAAACATCTGCATTGTAACACATACAGAGAGCCAAAATTAAAATTTTGTTTTACAGTGACATATGCAGCAAGAAAAAGCCGCAAGCTGTTTTATAATGCTGGAATTGCTGTTGCAGGTAAACTCCCCTGGCATACATGAATGACTAATTTACACTCCACTGAAATAAAAACATCTATTCCATTATTGTGAGACATACAAATCATAACATGTTTGCACTGAGAAAAAAGAAAAACAAGTATTATGTGACAGATTGTATGTGTGAACTTGTGACTGTGGTAACAGGATCAGACCGGATGACACAGGCGGTTCCCTGCAGTCTTAAGTCCCTAAACAAAGCAAATGGAAACTCTTCAAAACTGTTTTCTGCAATATTTATCTTATTTCAGTTGTTCTGGCTTTGTTCTTATAACATTGGGCATTCCAATGGACTACAGAAAGGGTGACTCCCCCCTGGATTTCTTTTAAAACATCTAGCACTCAACAGCTATAAGCAGAACATAATAAAATGTGTTTTCTCCTAAGAAAAGGACACTATTAAAATGAAGCTGATTTCAAGCCTACATGCCAGTTTAGAATCCTGCAACAGAGATTTCACCATGGGCCCTTAAATAAAAAAAATGCCAAGGATTTTCAAGAACTGTGGGGTATCAGTTATATTTTAGTGCTTCCTTTTATCTAGGACTACAGGAAAATGGCACATGATTCAGAATGGCAAATATTTCTTCATAATGGGGCATGTTAATATTCCAGATCATGCACACTGGATAATTCTGTTCTCTATGCACCTATTATTGCTGTAGTCTCTACATGCTTGCAGAATCATACACAACTCGCTCAATAAATGTTTTAATAAAAGGTGAGCAAAGTGCCACTGCACTCTCTGCCCTTTCACTTTTTTCCCCACTGGTCTAACACTTGAATTACTTTTCCTTCTACTTAAGTTTGCCCATTAGATATTGTCATTATAGGTCACTGAGCCCCACTGCAAGGAACTGAAATTTCCTTACCCATCTACTCACAGTTACTTGTTCTGCAGCTTTCCAAACCAGC
>VZTL01042398.1:90784-118495 GCA_013400535.1 Scopus umbretta | reverse complement strand
ATCACTTCTTGGGGACGGGCTGGGCATCAATCGGCGGGTGGTGAGCAATTGCATTGGGCATCACTTGCTTTGTATATTCTTTCATCATCATTATCATTATTATTTTCTCTTTCTCTGCTGTCCTATTAAACTGTCTTTATCTCAACCCACCGCTGGGGCAGGGGGAGGGTGAGCGAGCGGCTGTGTGGCGCTTGGTTGCCGATCGGGGTTAAACCACAACAGGCTCCACTAGGAAACTTAAATTTTTTTGACTTAGTTCCTTTTGTTGTCTTAATAGCAGCACTACTTCATGCTCTCAGAAGAAACACTTTGGAAATTTCAAGTTGATAAGAAATCTCCCTTTTGCCCTGTAGGAGTCTCCAGTTAACCAAATCTTGGTCTACTGCTGTTATCACTACCAATTTACACAACTTGACTCTTCCATTGAGTTGTGCTTCCGTAATTGTGCCACAGAGGCTGTAACTGCAGCTTGCCAGGTATTGTATTTTCCCCTCAAGGTAGGAAAAGGAAAAGTCAAATTTCCTGTTGCATAGAAATTCTGTTGCATAGTATAGGGATGTACGCTGTGGTGGAAGGAGAGTTGCGCATTCGGTCTCTTATTGCTTGAGCTGCTGTGGATTGTTCAAGTTTGTTAAACCAACAAAAAAAAAATTGACAAAAAATCAAGAAATAAGGATCCACTTACAAAGGGTCCATGAAAAACACTTGTAATGCTTTTGCCATCGTGGCTTCTGGTGTCAGTCATGTCATATGACTTTTTTGGAATATGCCTCAGCACTGGTGATGTGACTTCTTGATATTAGTGCCTGATCCTGAGAGAGACGGACGCAGAATAATCCAAAACACTGATGCATTCCTCCTCTCTGTCTTGTATGCCTCGTGTAGACTCAGAGCAATCTCCTTGAGAAGATATCTTCCTACAACATGGGCCGATTTGGCCAGCTTGTATCTACTATTATTGTGAAATCATGGCCAATCAAGGGTAGGAAGTCTGAGGATGATTTTGATGAGATTTTGCACCACGTGCTTACATGGCCTGACATCAAACATACCTTCAGCTTTAATGGTAAGTCTGTTAGTTATATTTATAGGAGTCTATGAAAAAGCTGTTCTCTGCCTCGCCACTCCCACTGTGCAGAGCAGCAAACAAATAAATAAAAATTGTTCTGCTCTTGTTCTGTTCCCTATCTAAAGCTCAAGAAAGATATTCAGCCTGTTTTTGGAGAGGAAAGGCTAAAGAGCAGGAGCTATTATTCATCTTGTGCTAATCCACTGCAGCCAATTCAGGATTATACTGGACTGCTGAACCTGTAGATCAAGTGGATTTGTGGAACATAACTTCTTTCTCAGAGAGAAGTTCTAATAAGTTATTGTTACACAAAAATGCAAAAATCTTTGTCATGTGAATGGATCAAAATGGCTTGTGTTTCCTCCATGTGTTTTGGGCATGGGCTTGCCATGGGAAGGTTTCTGAATTGGTTTCCTGAGAGCCTGGCCGTTTCCATTCAGAAAAGCATGAGGGGTTGGAGGGTGGTGTGATGAGTTTACAGGCTTTTGGGTAGGGATTTGAATAGGAAATAGAAGGACTCTGTATCAAGACACTGAATAGCTATTGATTCTGCCTAGGTTTTGTGGAGCAGGGCTGATGTAGGTTTTACATGCTTTGTTTCTGGAACAGGAACAAACACAAAGCTCCTAGAAAAACTTACAGATGAGGCAAAGAATATAATGGCCACAGCAGACTCTGTGTTTATGAGTGTCATCGATGACATCCAGGAAGGGTGTATCCTTGTGAAACATCTGGAAGAGATTTTCCAGCATGAGAAACAGTTCACCTGTATCTGGGAGATAAGTAAGAACACCATTCAGGGGTGGCATTGTTGGCTTATGGCATCACTGTGGTGACCGATGGCCTACTCTGTTAACCTACTTCAGCGACTGGTGATGCTAATTAGCTGCTTCAGCAGTTAGCAGTGCTGCCCTTGTCTTTATCCTTTGTATGGAGTTGCCAGCTCCAGTTTGTGTTGTCTGCATTTTACTGTGGTGTTTGTGACTCTGCAAATCCAAACCTGAGTTATGGGTGCAGGGGGTGGGAAGTATCTGCCTTGTGACTACAGATGAGTTTCCTTTCAGAGCACCAGCAGCTGTTACATGAAGACAAAGAACTACTCCAGAGAGAACTGAAAGAACTGCTGCAGAAGAGGCGAGAAGAAGTAACACTTCTCAGAAAAGAGAAAAAAGCAATAGGAACCTTTCTGAGCATGTGTAGGAAGGTGCAGGCATCTGTGAAAGGTAGTATTTGGGGGGAGCAATGTGAAAATGGCAATTCCAAAAAACCATAATTTTCTTTGAAAATGACTAGGCTTTGTAAACAGCAAGGATAAGGAGGGGTGGAGGAAGTAAACCAAGAGCATTTGAAGGATCAAATGATATTTGTAGGGGTTCACATGCCCAATAGTATTTTGTGATTTGGCAGGTTAGATGAAGTAAGCCAGACACAGGCTAGACATCTGATATCTCTCTGACCTATCTCTCTGTTTTAAAGTGGATGTAGGCGAAGTGGAATTTCAGCACTTGGAAGATCTTTGCTCAAAAAGACTAAATGCAGTTGTGAATGTGGGAGAGAGACCCCTACAGACCTACTACAGCTTGAGCCCGGTGCTGAAAGAATCTGCCCAGAAAATGCACTCTTTTAAGGATAGCCTGATCTTCCAGCAGTTTTGGGAGGAAGCAGCAGAGAAGGCAGGAGAGGAGTATGAAAGTTCAGAAGAGGAGGATGACGACAACATTGTTCCTGCGTTGGACCTTGATAATGTTTTCAGCAGTCTAATCGCCCCTTGTTTTGAGAGCTATGAAAGGTTGTATGATGATCTCCGATCTGGAAGTCTCACACTTTCTGCAGTTGATGCCATTTTTCAGGAGTTCACAAATCGTCCTGAAGATATCAAAACTGAACTAAATACCATATGTAAGCTTAGACCTGGAGAAGTCAGAGATTGGGTTGATCAGCGATTTCAGCAGATCCAGCAGTACCATGAAATGCATTTAACTTTGGATGCTGCAAAGATCATTGCCAATGTCAAAGAGAGTTTAAGCCTCTCTGGTGACTTCAGTATCCTGGAAAACTTGTTGGACATAGTAAGTATCCACTTCTTCAGCTCTTTACTGTCAGGCTGTTGGCTAGAAAGCTTGGGTAAATCTGAACCTTCCTGCAAGTCTGTCCCAGTCTGTGAAGAGCCATTCCTTGTCCCAAAATGCTTATTTGAGATAAAAATTAAGTGTTCAAACAAAGTGCTTTTGTGTAATCTTTCTTAAAAGAGAGAAAATGGTGGTTCTCTGTTTGGGGCGTGACTTTGCAGGGAGCTTTCCTTTCCCTGCTGCAGAACAGGTTGTATTTCCCATTTCCAGACTGAATATTTGTTTGCACCGCTTGCTTTGTAGACAGAAAGACTCGAATCATACAAGACACAAAAGCTGGACTCCATCAGCCCTGAGCTTATGCGTGCCAAGACACTGCTGCAGGGGATCACAGTGAAACGACGTGGGTGTCTGAGGGAGCTGGCCCAGCAGAAGGAATTTGTCTGCTGGGTCAGAGAAGCACTGAAAGGTGTGTGCTGCTCACCCAGGAATTAAGCAGATAGCACTAGAAGGGATGCTGGTTTGTCTGGGGGCAGAAGGAATGCCATGTCCCTGACCCAGGTGGTATCTTTATGCCTTCACAGCTTCTGGTATTGATAGGGTTAACAAGCATCTCTTACCGGTTGGGAATGTGCTATGAAGTAGTCCCTTTAAACATGCCCGTGCCACTGTAGCCTCCTGCAGCACGCAGTGGCTACCCAGCTCGATAGCTGGGCTCGGTCTGAAGGTTTGTAATAGCTGCCATTATTCAGTTCAGACCAGTTATTTAACAGAGGCCATCCGTTTAACAGGATGGCAGCGGTCTGGGTTGTGTGTCTGCTAGCTCAGTTGTCTTACATGCACAGAGACACATACCCTTTGCGTTGCTTCCATTGTGGCTGTGAATCTGCTGTTCGTGGCAATGTGGAGAAAAGCCAGGGCCAAGGATGTCATTAATGCGGATGAGTCACCTATTAAGGTTGCTGGCAGGATGGGTGGAGGGAAGTTGCACAGAAGATGCTGTTCAAAGGCCTTCTTTCTGCAGTTTCTGTAAAAGGTAGTGATGAGGAATTGCATTAAAGCTGCCTCACTTGTTGTTCATTCATGTGTTTGTCTTATTTAAGATATAAATGAGCTGAAGGTATTTGTAGACTTGGCCTCCATCTCTGCTGGGGAGAATGACATGGATGTAGACCGTGTGGCATGTTTCCATGACACTGTGCATGGCTACTCTTCCCTGCTCTACGAGCTTAGGCAAGAGTCAGGGTTTGAGGACTTCATGCACTGCTTGAGGAAGCTGTGGCGAGCCCTGGACAGTGATGAGAATCTTCCCAAGAAACTGGTGAGTTCTGCTGGAGCAGGTTCTCTCTGCATTCTCTTGTGTTTTTGCCTTCCAAGAGCGGCTGAAAGATTGACTGCACAGGGCAAATTGCGCTTGTGTGGGGACAACACAGCAGCTCTTGTTATTGGAAGAAAAGTGTCTTGTGTTTCCATGGAAGAAAAATTCAGTGCAGCAACTGTAACTGGTACAGCACAGATTTCTCCAGAGCACTGCTGGGGCTTTCAAGTGTGGCATGGTATAGCTTTGCTCTTGCAAGAGTTTGAATGATGATGCAGAAAAGGGAAGGCAGATGGCTGGGAACTCTTACTTGTGCAGCAGGGCAGAGGCACTGAAGCACTGTGGGCTCTGTTTGTTCAGCCTCCCATGGTGTTGGTAAAGAACAGCTGTGCAGAAAGATCAGTCTGTGGCCAGTAGTCATTCCTTTCTTCTTCCCCACCCTGAAACTCTTATGTCAGCCCAAGCTGTTTGTCCTGGACACAGGTGTAATCCTGGAAAGAAGTGCCAAGTCATAGTGATTAGGGCAGTGCCATGTCTTCTCTTCCCACAGCGTGCTTCAGCTCAACACTTAGAGTGGTTGAAAACAGTGAAAGAGAGCCACGGGTCTGTGGAGCTCTCGTCGCTGTCTCTGGCAGCTGCCATCAACAGGAGAGGAATATATGTTCTGAGAGCACCAGCTCATGGCCAAAAGGTGAGGCTGTTTGGCTTTCCCTCCCTTCCTGCAGATAACACTGCTGTCATGTCAGTGACTGTCAGAAATGTGCTGTAGCTTTTCTCCCACTTTGCACAGTTCCTTTTTGGGGTCTGTTGCCTCCTAAGTGTTCTCCTTGCTGGGTGTAGCACTGCCTCAGGAGTGGGACCTCAATGCACATCAGCACTAATGACTTGTTCTCTGGCAGGTTTCTTTGGACAATGTCCTGCACTTCACCCTCCCAGGGAGCTCTGGGGATAATGAAGCATCATGGAAGTACTCACTGGCAGAGCTCCGTGAACTGCAGAACAAACTGATGCTCATGTCGGCAAAGGGAGAGCAAGGCTTGGAGGTGGAGAAGTTCTCTGAGGTCAGATTTCAAACTCAATGGGTTACTGATGTTGAGGCTGGGGTTGGATTTTGCCTTGAATATTGGCTTTTAAGACTGTGGTTTACAGCTGAGTTGCTGGGGATGAATAGTAGCAGGGAGATAGATGGTCCTACCACTTTGGTTCCCTGTTAAGGTGGAGCTAAGCTGGAAAGTGGACAGTAGACTGGTACCCTCATCCTCTGGCTCCACTGGGGATGGCTTCTGGCCAGGAGAGTTGCCTGTGGTTTTGTAGCAAGCTGGAGATTCCTTACTGGCTTCCTGGGGATACTGCTGTTAAAAAGCCAGCAAGTCTTTTGTTACTGTACAAGGCCTGACACACCTGGCTTGGGACCAAAGCCCTTATTTTGATTGAAAGTCTTTCCTGTGATCTCATGACTGGGACTTGTCTTGGTACATCAGCTTAGGTTTTTTTTTTATCTCTCTTCTGTCCTCACACAGATCTTTTCCAATGTCCAAAGACTTGCACAGGCCTTTATAGACCTTTATTCAGCTGGGAACATGCTCTTCCGCTCCTGGCTTGCTCATGTGTATTGTTCACCCAAAAGAGAATCCTGTATTCTTATAGACTTCTCTTTGGGACCGGTCCCAGTGCTAGAAGGGCAAGGAGATATGGCAGCTGTGCTCCCAGGCCTCTGCAAGACAATGGAGAGCTTCCTGGAGACTTGGGAAAACTTCATGTATGAAAAACGATTCCAGCATTTCTACCTGAACTACTATACTGCTGAGCAGCTGGTCTATTTGTGCACAGAACTGGGGCAGGGGATGCCCAGCCAGGGTGCCCTGATGATGCTTTCGTTCCTAAAACACAACTGCACCAAGCAGGATGTCCTTAGAGCCTCCACGAGTCAGGTGCCTCCCAGCTCAAGGAAGGCTATTTCTGACTTCCAAGTGATGCTGGATGGGGAGAAGGACCTGACTGCACAGCTGGAGTACATCTGGGAGTGCTACATGAGCAACATGGGCTTCTTCCTTCCGAACTGCCTGGATATTGATACGCTTGGTGGGTGGCTGAAGAATCTGGCCAGCTGGGAGAGAGACCATGTCACACGAGACTTTCCACGGGATCTTCTGTATGTTGGTCAGCCCAACCTCATCACGTGCCCTCGCTCTGAGGTGCTCACATCTGCTCTGGCTATTTACATGAACAGCCCCAAACAGCCCCTTCCCACTTTTGACGAAGTTCTCCTGTGCACTCCTCAGACCACTGCTGAGCAAGTGGGGCTCTTCCTCAGGAGGTGCCTCATTCCCTGCAGCGTAGGAGAGAAAATTTACACCATGCTGTACGCAGATGAGCTGAGTTACGATGTCAGCTGCAGGGCAGAGGAGCTATTCCAGCACCTGCAGCACTGCAACAGCACCTATCGCCTCGTCATTCTGTGCAACTGCGAGAGGGAGCACAGCTACATCCCTTCTGTCTTCAGCCAGTACAAAGTGCACATGATACCCCAGAGGCCACTAGCTGAAATCCAGCGATACCTTCAGCACCACTACAGAGTCGCTCAGCCTTCAAGCTCAGCTGCTTCTGTGTTCAAGGACAATATGTGTGTTGGGATTGTGTCTTCCAAAAGAGCTGGTGTAGGTAAGATGTCACATGCAAAGTGGGGTCTGCTGAGTGTTAAACTGGAGTGGGGTTCATCTTGCCAGGTTTTCTGCCCTGCGTCTAGTCAAAAAGAATGATTCAGACTATAGTCAGTGGAGTGAGGTGAAAGCCGTAAGGACAGCTCATCTTGTCCTGAGATAGGCATCTCTACAGGTGGTTCATCTAGCTAATCTGACACCTGTCTCTTTCTCCTGACTTACATCATAAACATAAACTAGATAGCTAATGCTTGATAAGATGACTCTGACCTCCTGAGGTTAAAATATGCCTGCAGGAAAGTATATGTGAGATGGGACAAAGGTTGTAAAGCCTGCCTGTTTTTCTTGCATAGGAAATTATTGTTGGCTGTCTCTTAATACAAAAAGCTAGAGGGCATTAAGGAGAACTACTTGGCAGGCTGAAAAGCAAACAGGAGGAGGTGGTTCTTCAAACAGTGCTTAGTTAAATTATGGAACCCAAAGCTTTGCACAGGCTTAAAAAGTGATTAGATGTAGTCATGAGAGAAACATCCATTAAGGGCTATGAAACACAAAGATGCTATCTCTGACATTGGAGTTCCTGAGCTGCAAATCACTGAAAAAATACTGGGGAAGAGTTGCTGTGTGTCAGCTGTGTTCTCGCCCTATTCCTTAGCTGTTGCCCTCTGTTAGAGATTGGTAGTCCAGTAAGTGCTTCGGCTGTCCAGCTGTGCGTGTCTCTTGTGTAAACTTTGAGTCTGAAGTATTTCTAGTGTACGCATACAGGAGCAACATCAGACCCTGCTTTTTCCTTACAGCAGCCATTCTTGGGTGCATGCAAGCAAAGCAAAACAAGGGATTCATTTGCTACTTCCTATCGATAGGCAGTTGTTCAGCCATCTGGAGGAAAGCAGGGCTCCGTCAAGTGTCACGGTTACTTGGGAAGACAAAACACCGTAACTCCAAAGGTCCTCCCCTTCCTCCTTCTCCCCCCAGCTCTATACGCTGAGCATGATGCCATATGGTATGGAATATCCCTTGGGTCAGTTGGGGTCAGCTGTTCCAGCCATGTCCCCTCCTGCCTCCTTGTGCCCCGAGCTGCTCGCTGGGCGAGAGGCAGGAAAGGCCTTGATGCTGTGTAAGCGCTGCCAGCAGGAACAAAAACATCCCTGTGTTATCAACACTTCCCAGCACAAATCCAAAACATAGCCCCATACAAGCTACTATGAAGAAAATGAACTCTATTCCAGCCGAAACCAGCACAACTTTAAACTGTCTTTATCTCAACCAGTGAGTTTTCTTGCTTCTGTTCATCTGATTCCCTCCCCTATCCCACGGGGAGGGGAATGAGTGAGTGGCTGTGTGGTGCTTAGTTGCTGGCTGGGGTTAAACCGTGACAAGTATCACCCCAATGGAAAAGGCTGGGCTCAAAAGGGAAAGTGTGCTATGTTATTTTCCAGTGATTATTGAGAAAATCCTGACCAGTTTTGTTAACGGTGGCATCCTGTGTCAAACTTCAGAACCTCAGGGCAGCTCGTGGGTGCTGTCTGTGAATGGCTGCTGCCTCAGCTTCAGTCTGGAAAGCTGTATAAGCCCACTTTTTTTGTTGTGGTACAAACCTGCCATACTGCTGATGGCGAGTTAGTTTGGAGTTTCCAAAAGTTTGGAAGAGGCGGCTTTACCCAGACACCCATAACTGGGAAGTATTTGTGAAATGAACCTACCACAGCCTGCTCCTGCACTATATACGGCATAAAGGGTGTGATGGGATGTAGCCAGTGGCCATGGAAGGGTGTTTCCATTCGCTGTGTTAATCTGGGGAAGAACAGGTGCAGACTACAGCCAACCACAAACAGCAAACGTGAATCATTGGCATTGTCTGAATGCTGGCAAAATTAATTTCTACAGGATAATAGGAAACTTGAGGGTGCTTTTATCTTTGTTTTGACTTTAGAAACAACCACATAATGGAGTAGATTCCTAATAAAAAGTAAAGCCTTTCTCAGGTAGTCTAAGCAAAACAAGCCATGTGGATAATGGAGCCTTCAGTAGCCAACAACAGCTTTGATTCCAGGCTGTAGCTGCTCTAACCACATTTAGGCTTTCTTCTTCTGGAATGCCTGTTAGGAAGGTTCAGAGATCCTGGAGGATAGGGTACTTAAGCATTTGACTTCCTTCTTTCTATTATGACCTTAATATGATGTATTTGATATTGATGGCTTTAATTCTTTTGGTATTTTTTCATAACAGGGAAATCTCTGTATGTAAAGAGGCTACACGAGAGACTGCAAGCAGAGCAGCCTGACTATACAAAACTTCTGAAAACCATTAGACTAATTGAACCAGAAGTGAATGAAGATGAAGTGCTAAAATCTCTTCTGCCTTTTCTGAAGAGAAAACACCAGACAAAACCCATGATATTCCATTTTGATATCACCTCTTCAGTAAGTACATTCCTCCCACAGGTGCCTTGTCCTAGAAGTTCTCTGTGGATCCTTGCAGAAGTTGTTTCTTTAAAGCTTTTCTTTCTTAGTAAGCTGTTTTACTAGGACGTGTTTTCTAATTGTCGTGTAAGTAAATAACATGAAGAACCCTTTACCATCAAGGTGGTTGAACTCTGGAACAGGTTTCCCAGAGAAGCTGTAGAGTCTCCAACCTTGGAGATACTAAAAACCTGACTGGACATGGTCTTGGGCAACCTGCTCTAGCTGAACCTGCTTTGAGCAGGGGGCAGGAGGTGGACAAGGTGCTCTCCAGAAATCCTTTCCACTCTCAACTGTGCTATGATTCTCTGAAGTTAAGGTAAGTAAATAAAGAAGAAATGCATTTGTGTCTTTTCTTGTCATAGGTCCAAACTGGAATTCCTGAGTTTCTATTCAAGCTGTTGGTTTTGCAGTATCTGACAGATAATAATGGAAATATGTGGCTACGTCAGAAGTGCCATTTGTATATCATTGAAATCCTGGAGGTATCAGCAGTGCCAAAGAAAGCACCAAGACATGTATGTACACAGCAATACTTGATTTCTTTGAACTTCTCAGTCATTTTGTACATATGTTTGTATATAGCTGCACATGAGCTGCAGAGACTACAACGGTAAATATAGTATAGGAGTTCCCTGTTTGTATCGGGGCGTACTGTGCATCTCCATTACGAAGTGGTGTCCCTGGTGTTGTACAAAGTGACATTAAAACTAGACAGTAAATTATACCTGTTATGGTTTTCTTGGGTTGGTAAATTCTGAAGGCCTGTTCGTCCAAGCTTCACTGGCCCCACTGTAACACTTACAGGAAACATAAATACGCAAAATCTGATTTTCCTCATGTTACTTTGCATGTTTGAAAGTACAAGAATATTTATATGCAGCCATAAGAACAGTGTGTAGAAGTGACAGCGATAAATAACAGTTTCTTGGGTTTAGTTTTCTTTTTCTTTGATGTAGCACTGAGAAGGGGCTGGAGATAGCAAAGGACTAATGTCACAGGAGGTAGACTGTAGGAGGAAATAGGATTAATTGTGATTCTCTTTCAGCGGAAAAAATGATGCACAGGGGAAAAAGCGTCACAGTTGTGTAGGCTAGCTGCTGTTATTCAGCTAGGTCTGTGACTTTAGGCAAGACTACTGTAAGAACAGATTAAATAAACTGAAGAAGATTAGGGCTACAGCTTTGTGATGACATTTTCTTTTCCTTTACTCCAGATGTCAGCCAGCCAGAAGTACAATTTCTTTGATGTGTTCCCTAAAGTAACTTGCAAGTCTCCCAAGGAAGTACTAGAAATGGAGACACTTGGGAACCAGTGTGGGGACGTTTCAGATCCAGGAATGGACGAGGAAGAATTTAGCAGTGAGGCTTTCCAGAGACCTTTCCAATATCTGAAAAGATTTGACCAGGGCTACAATCTGGACACATTCTGTTATGAAGCACACTCTGTGGAAGGGAACCCAGCAGAATGCCTGCAGCAGTTCCTCCTGCACTGCGGTATCACAGATCCCTCCTGGTCAGAACTCCGAAACTTCACATGGTTTCTTAATGTTCAGCTGAGAGACTGTGAGGCTTCTGTCTTTTGCAACCCTGACTTTGTCCAAGACACTTTGCAAGGTTTCAAAAACTTTGTTGTCAGCTTCATGATTTTAATGGCAAGGGATTTTGCAACACCCTCCCTAAACATTTCTGATCAAAGTTCAGGAAGGCAGTCATCCAACCTGGAGAACATTGCAGAAGAAGATCTTCTTCCTTTCCACATTCGGAAAAAGTGGGAGTCTGAGCCTCATCCATATTTGTTTTTCAATGAAGATCGTGTGTCCATGACATTTATTGGTTTCCACTTTCAGCCTAATAGCAGTGGCGGTGTTGATGCCGTTAATCCTTTGAATGGCAACATTATCAAGAAAAATGTCATGACTTCACAGTTGTACAATGGCTTGTTACTGCAAAGAGTTCCCTTCAATATTCCATTTGACCAATTGCCACGTCATGAGAAGCTAGAGAGGCTTTGCATGGTTTTGGGAATCTCCTGGGTAATAGATCCGGATGAGACATACGAACTCACAACAGACAATGTGCTGAAAATTTTGGCTATTGAGATGCGATTCAGATGCAACATCCCAGTTGTCATCATGGGAGAAACAGGCTGTGGAAAAACCAGACTTATAAAGTTTCTGTGCAAGTTACGCAGAAGCTACATAGAGGTAGAGAACATGAAGCTTGTAAAAGTTCATGGAGGTACTACTGCAGAGATGATTTATGCCAGGATCAAAGAAGCAGAAGCCCTTGCTAAAACCAATAAGGAGCAGCACGGGTTGGACACAGTCCTCTTTTTCGATGAAGCCAACACAACAGAGGCTGTAAGCAGCATCAAGGAAGTTCTGTGTGACCACACGGTGCAGGGGAAGCCTTTGGTCTCTTGCTCTGGCTTGCAGATCATAGCAGCCTGCAACCCTTATCGTAAGCACACACCAAAGATGATTCAACGCTTGGAATTAGCGGGGTTGGGCTACCGTGTCAAAGCAGATGAGACGAAGGATAAGCTTGGATCAATTCCACTGAGACAGCTTGTGTACCGGGTCCATGCGCTCCCACCCAGCATGATCCCATTAGTGTGGGATTTTGGGCAGCTGAACAACTTAACTGAAAAAATGTATATACAACAGATTGTACAGAGAGTTACTGAACACATCCCAATGAGGCCATCTGAAGCAGAGGTAATTACAGAAGTGCTTTTTGCTTCCCAGCAATATATGAGGCAGAGGGATGATGAGTGCAGCTTTGTCAGCCTGCGGGATGTGGAACGCTGCATGGAAGTTTTCAAGTGGTTTCACAAGCACAGTAAACTACTGCTGGGAGAACTGGCGAAGTACCTTGCTGAGAAGAGAGCTCCAAAGAGCACCTTTGAAAGAAACAACGTTATCTGGTCCTTAGTGCTGGCAGTTGGGGTCTGCTACCATGCATCTTTGGAAAAGAAGGAGGCATATAGGAGTGCTATCAGCCAGGTCCTTCCAAAACCTTATGATACCCAGAAAAAGATTTTGGAAGAAATCTCCCTGATGCAGGACTTATTCCTGAGTGGTGTGCACCTCCGAGATACTATAGCAAGGAACTTGGCCTTGAAGGAAAATGTCTTTATGATGGTCATCTGCATTGAGTTGAAAATCCCTCTTTTTCTTGTTGGGAAGCCTGGGAGCTCCAAATCCCTTGCGAAAACCATTGTGGCTGATGCTATGCAGGGCCAAGCAGCTCATTCAGATTTGTTCAAGGACCTGAAGCAGATTCATCTAGTGTCTTTTCAGTGCAGTCCTCTCTCCACTCCAGAGGGAATCATAGGCACTTTCAAGCACTGTGCTCGATTCCAGGAAGGGAAGAACTTGGAGGAGTATGTCTCAGTGGTGGTTTTGGATGAGATTGGGCTGGCAGAAGACTCTCCCAAAATGCCCTTGAAGACTTTGCATCCACTTTTGGAAGATGGCTGCATAGATGATGTCCTTCTTCCTCACAAAAAGGTTGGCTTCATCGGGATTTCTAACTGGGCTTTGGATCCTGCTAAAATGAATCGAGGCATCTTTGTCTCACGTGGTGACCCCAGCAAAGAAGAGCTCATAGAAAGCGCGAAGGGGATTTGTCGCTCAGCACGCGGGGCTTTGCAGAAGGTTGAACAGTATTTTTGTCACTTTGCAGATGCATATGAAAATATTTGCAAGGCCCAAGACAGGGAGTTCTTTGGTCTGCGTGACTACTACAGCCTCATAAAGATGTTTTTTGCCTTAGCTAAGAGCTCCAACAGGGAGCCAACACCTCAAGAGATAGCTGAAGTTGTTCTTCGTAACTTTGGTGGCAAAGATGATGTCAATGCCTTGGAAATATTCACCTCGCAGTTACCAGAAAAAGGAGAAGTACATGCTTGTGAAATCAGTAGAATTGAGCTGGTTCGACAAAACATTTACAGCAGTGGTCAGGATGGTGATTGCAGGTACCTGCTTGTATTGACTGAGAATTATGCAGCACTGCAGATCCTCCAGCAAGCTTTTTTTACTGCCCGGCAACAGCCAGAAATTATCTTTGGCTCCAGTTTCCCTAAGGACCAAGAGTATACCCAGATATGCAGGAACATCAACCGTGTGAAGGTCTGCATGGAAACCGGCCAAACGGTTGTGCTCCTCAACTTGCAAAACCTTTATGAAAGCCTCTATGATGCCCTCAATCAGTACTACGTGTACCTTGCTGGCCAGAAGTATGTTGATTTGGGACTAGGCACCCACCGGGTGAAGTGCCGAGTGCACCCGAAGTTCCGTTTGATCGTCATTGAGGAGAAGGATGTGGTATATAAGCACTTTCCCATCCCACTGATCAACAGGCTGGAAAAGCACTATCTGGATATCAGTACTGTCCTGGACAAGGGGCAAAGAGAAACTGTGAAAGAGCTGAAGAAGTGGGTGCATGAGTTCACTGCAGCCAATACAGAAGAGCACTTCATAAGCAAGCAGAAATACAGCCCTTCTGATGTGTTTGTGGGCTACCACTCCAATACTTGTGCCTCAGTGGTCCTGCAGACAACGGAAAGGCTGAAACGAGTGTGTCCTCCTAGTGAACTCATGTCCTGTGTGAAGAAGGAAGCCCAGCTGGCACTGCTGAACTGTGCCACCCCAGACTCTGTGATCCGCCTCTGCAACTCAGTGGGTTTGTTTATGGCAGATTCTCTGGCCAATATATACTTCAAGCAGCAGCAACACACGTCTTTTGCAGACTTCCTTCGAGCTCACGTCCATGCTGGGGCTGGGTACCAAACGGTCTTTACAGAGGTGAGTTTCTTGCAGCGTCCTCTCAAAGCCCTCCCAGCCTGCACTGAGGTTTTTGGTTTATACTGCTGGGGCTGTGTTATGGCTACACCTGAGTAAACTTGATAACAGCCTTGCTGCGTTGTGGCCAGGTGTGCAGAGGTGGGTGTTTCAGCAGGTGTGGTGTTGCATCCTGAAGGATCTAATATCTCCACTATGCATGAAGCAGTACTTGATGCTCCCTGGCAAGCAGGGATTTTACGTGAGTTTGGGCAGCTGATGCATCTCTCTACTTCGAAAGTAGTTCTGTCTCCATCAACACAACCAGCAAAACAGGCTACTGGCTGCAGAAAAAAGTTGTCAGGAGCCTTTGAATCCTCATTTCTTTGTGTCTGCCTCTGGTCTTAAAGATACAAAAGATTTTAACCCAGCTCAGCCACAGACCGCCAGAGATTTTGTGGGCCTTTAGTTGGGATAGCTCTGGTTTACTTTTGCCTAGTACCAAAACTAAAGAACTTCAGCTGAGATTGGCTGGAGAATTTCTCCCTCTCCTGCCCCACATGGAAACAACGTGCTCTGTTTTGGGGCTGGACTTGCTGCTCCCTGAGAATGCTGCAGGGAAGGCGGCCTAGCAGGGAAAGCATGCTACAGGGGGTCATGAGAAGCTTCTCAAAGCTTTGGTTGCCCCTTCTCAGCTGCCCCACTGCCCCATCTCTGACTGCACCAAGAGTCATTGTGTCCCAGTAGTGGCCCTGGGTTGGTGTAACAGCCCATGTTGACCCTTTGCCTACTGGCAGGGCAAACAAATGTTTTTTTGGGGTGCAGTCCAGCTCTGCAGCAAGTTAGCAGCACCTGGGAGCAAAGATGAGTAAGTCTCTACTGTCTTCCTGCTGCATTCCCGAGCAAAGAACAAACCTATATCTTGCACTCCCAGGTCACCACCTTCTCGAGGCTTCTTACCAGTGCTGATGCTGCTTGCCTGGAGAGAGAAGTGCAGGGTAAAGCGCAAAAGCCTCAAATCCTGTTCCTGCAGCAGTTTGACACAGAGTACTCATTCCTGAAGGCCATCCGGTGAGTCTGGTTTTGCAGTATCCTGCTCTGAATAGGCTGTCATCTGGGTGGAAGATGTGTGGAGTAATATGTATGGAAGAGGGAGGCAAGAGGCCATGCTGTGCTGAACAGTGGACTGGCTCGGTGCGAACTGTATTAGCTCCATCATACTGAGATGGGTTTTTGAAGCTATACCATCCCTATAGGATGGGTGTTTTAATCTCTTCTGCCTGCAGGGGCCAAAGCTAATGTGGAGTGACTACTTTTACAGTCTTTAATGTTTTGTTTTTACACTTAGTGACTTCTTTTAAATTCGCTTTCACTCTACAGAGATTTCCTTGACACCACATCAGGAAACAAAGTCCTCGTTATTCAGACAGACTTTGAAGATAGCTCTCAAAATGCACAGCTCATCGCCTCAGCCAAGTAAGTCAAGTGTGTAGTGGTTCCCAGCTAGCTGTTCTGCTTGGTGACTCCCCACCCCCATTTGATTATTAGTGCTCTTTTGGGGATTTCAGAATCAGGAATGTGTAATCCTTTGTTTATTCTGTAGTGGAAAGAATCTAGAAGCACTAATTGTATTTCAAATAATAATTCATAACCCAAGTAAAATGAACTGAGTCAAAATACCAGATAATCCTCTCTGAAGTGTGAATCCTTGCCATTGGCTGCAGAAGACCTGAAGAGCTGAGGATCAGGGTTATCATTCGAGGCGCAGCTGGAGGTGGCAGGCCCGGCAGAGCCGGCTGGGAGGCGGGGGTGAGCAAGTCGCCTATGTCTGTACGGGCGAAGAAACGTGCCCTCTTAACAGAGCAAAGACTTGTGGTTGTGAACCTTGGTCTGTCTTTGATCTGTCAGCAGTGTTTGTTCTCTGTTGTAGATACACTGTTGTTAATGAAATCAACAAGGTGGACCTGGGAGAAGTCTCTGTCTTTGTTTACTTTATTATGAAGCTTTCCCGGGTAGAAGGAGGAATGTTCTATGTGGGATTCCATGGAGGTGGGTCTGGCCATCTGTTGCTCCTCACTCTTCAGCTGGCTTCAGGCAAACATACCAGAGCAACATTTCCTCTTGTTCACCTTCCTTTTTAATGCTTAAAAACCGGAATCAGTGTGTCCTGTGGGTTTTCAGAGCTGCTTCCCTTACCCATAGGGACTGCCCCTTGCGGGGTCAGTACCTCGGAGGCCTGGTCTCCTTGTGAGAGTGCCTCGCCCACTGACAGAGCAGTCGTCCTTCTAGTCAGCTGGAGAGCAGCAAACGTGATGCTAACTGCATTGGCATATTGTCCTCCAGGAGGCTCTTGAGTACCTGCTTATGTGTTCTGCTTTCAGCAGCAAGGTTCCTGCCGTGTGGCATGGGCTCTAAGAGCCTCAAAGCCCCAGCAGTGTGCATGCCCCGTCAGTCAGGGTAGTGTGCATTAGCATGCTCAAAGGGATCTGCTGCTTTACCTTTCTACATCAGGAAGTGAGAACAAGTGAACACAATGTGAACTGCTAGCCCACAGGTACAGGGAGATAATTCTTGGCTCTTCTAAAAGAGCATGCTGCAGGCATGAAATGACTTTTTTTTCTTTTTTTTTTGTCCTCTGTCTTTAGGACTGTGGCAGTCAGTGCACATAGACGATCTCCGCAGATCCAAGGACATGATCTCTGATATGACTGCCCTGCAGAACCTCACCATCAGCCAATTGTTCTGTGAGGATTCAGCTAAAACCGAAGGTGAGCTGCATGCTGGCTGTGCGAGCCAGTGGTGTTGATATGCCAGTGGGGAAAAGGGGGAGATACGGTCCCAGACTTGGTGCTAGTTGAACTTACGCCTGGTACAACATATCTAATGATTTTTCCTGCTCAGCATGTTTTTTGTGGGGGTCACCACGTGGCTACCAACTTGTATTTGTATTTAGTTCATTACTGCAACTTTGGGTCATCAAGTAAGTTAATTTGGTAGCTTTCCCTTTTTCCTTTGACAAAAATGAGGTACTTGCACTGCTCGACACCCTGAGTGCTCTATCTCAGTCTGGGAAGCAGCGGATGCGGCATGGCAGAGACCACTGACAAGGAGTCATTTCAGATAATATCTCACTTGCATGAATATAGATCTGTTCACCTAAACCCATAGGAAGGTTAGAAAAGACTCCCCCCCTCTCAGATTTTTTTTTTCTTACACTTTTTCCTTTTACCTTACTGCCTTACAGGGTTCTGTTAGAGCTTAGTGCATTAGCGCAGTGCCATATTTCTTCTAGTTCTTGCTGCAGGAAGCTTGACAGCCCTAGCAGCTGTGGCTGTGTTGGGAGAGGTGGATCTCGGCTATTCGTGCAGGTGATAATGGATCTCTGACAGATTGTTCTGCTGCTCTGGCATGCAGTTGCTAAATAAATTCGTATCTGACTGATGGAGAAGTGTACTACTTCTTTCTAATAAAAATTCCACACCTTAGCTGCAGCCCTGCCTGTGAATGGAGAAGAACAGGGGGAAAACGAGGTGCCGGTTGAAACACCACTGCCAGAAGCAAAGCACTATGAGGTCAGTTCAGAATACATTCATTTGTTTCTCAGCTGTCAATATGTCTCTCTGCTCTTGGTCATCGATAGGTGCAACACACCTTTTGCATCCCCATTCATTTGAAATCCATCAGGAATATTATTTGCATCATGAATGTTAATGATCAAATTCCTCTCCCGCAGCCCAATCAAAATCAGCGTCATTAAAGAAGTAAACCATTCTAAGGACCCTCTAATTCCTTAGTCATTTCATACTCCTAGTTCTTAAAAATCAGTTTTAAAAGCATCTGTTGTCTTTCTACACCCTGAAGCTGAGAAGTGTGATTCTGAGCCTACCATTCCAGCTGTTTGTGCTTTCTGACTGGGGTGTGCATTTGAAGCCATGCTGGAGTTTGCTGTGGACTTTGCTGTGCTGCAGCCATGTTAAGACTGGGTCATGTTCTCCTGACAGCATAAGCTGGAGGATGCCTGATATAAGACTGCATGTGGCTTTTGCCCCTCTGGTGCCTAAGCATTTCCCAGAGAGGGCATATTTTTCCCTAGTCCATGTTTATAATTTACACTTTTTTTCCCCTGAACTATTGAATTTTCCCCCTATAGGAGTCTTAACACAAATGCTGTGTTGCATGCCAATTTGAAAGGGCCACAGAAGTTGCATCATGTATTTGATAGCAAAAGAAGAATTTAGATTTGCAGCCTGAGATGAGAGGAAAATTGGAAGGTGGGATGCCGGGGGACAGACCCTTTCTAGAGGCACTATAATAATTTTAAAAGGGATGTGTTGGGGGCGAGAGTGTAAAACTGAAGAGTAATGAATTTGCTTTCACACTGTTCCTGGGAAGGGTGAAATCCTGGACACCACTGTACTCTTGAGGACCTGTGTACAAAGTGCTGTGGGGATGCTACAGGACCAAAATGAAGATCTCAGTCGAAGCAGAAAGCGAATTAAGATTCTCCTTGGCCTTCTCTCCAAAGAGGATGACTTGAAAGGTATGTGCTCTCTGGCTGCAGCAGGTAGTGTCCCTGAGCATCTAGGGGACCACCAAAACATGTAAGTTAATTCACTGGGGACCCAGAGGTCAGTGGTCATTGCTGTAGTGTAGACAGGGTGGATCTCCCAGGCAATCTCCCAAGAGCATGTGTGTCTGTGCCCTAGTCTGTTGCTCCTTTGATGGCTGTAGGGCTTTTCCTGGAGTTCAGGTCATGGCTTTTTCTCTGGCTGTGCTAGCTCTGGTGGCTGTTTCTCCTCCACACACACCCTTGACCAATTATTGAAACAATTGTAAAATGCTCTGCTTGGTGTGATGTTTGGGTTTGGATGCAATGCCAATAGAAGAGAAAATGCAAGTTCCCTGTTGTTTTCTAGCCTCTTTCCTGAAGATAACAAAGGCTCGTCTCTCCAACCTTTTGAAGAAGCAAGAAGAAAATTCCCTTCACCCAAAAAACTGGGTGCTTCGGGAGGCTTCCAACCTCAGTGCTCTGCAGGAGGCAGGCACCTTCAGGTGAGGACAGCAGCAATATCTTGTAACCTGCAGGCTTCCAAGAAAAGTCTGCAAATGGTAACTGTGCAGCAGAGACAGCAGTTTTGTGTAATCTGAATATTTGCAGTGTCAGTCTCCAGTCTGTACTGGAAACTCTCCGAAGGCAGTTTTGTCCTCTCCTGGCTCCTGAGGGAGGGTGACTTACAGCTGAATGGGCTGTACTGGGACAGGAATGCACAAGTGCTTTGAGTGGAACAGTGGGATTATAGGCGAGCCACGAGTGAGAGATGTGTAGGGCTTTTTGTTGGTGGCGTTTTTTCCCCTTAAAGGCAGGATTAGAACTTTCTCACATACAAGTGTCAGCAGTTTTTCAGGACAACCAGCTCCTGATTTGCTGATATCGTTGCTCACCTTCCCTCTGGCTTTCTTGGTCTCTTTCTGCCCCCAAAGGCACACCTTGTGGAAGCGAGTCCAGAACATGATCACTCCATTCCTGGCTCTCCTGATTGCTGTCATAGACAGAAATGGCAATCTGGAGCTGTTGGTCAGGCCGGCAGCTGAGTGGGTGACAAACCTGTGGATGTTCATCTTCAGTGATACAAAACTTCTGACTGTCCCTTACGTTGTGGGTAAGAACAGGTGAGCCACCGAAGAGAGCAGCAGGAGGGCTTGGCTGGCAGCACTGAGACCAGTCCAGCACTGGCTTTAAATCCACATGGGAGATTAACGCTCTTGGTTGCTCCCCTATGCTGTGCCAAAGGCAGCAAGGCAGTTCTCAGTGACTTCAGAAGTCTGTTCTTTCTACCTTATCCCCAGTACTCCTGGGCTTTGCTCTCTAGCTCTTGGCATGCTCACACTTCTTACCCAGCCCTTGAAGCCCCCATGTCCTGCCATTACAGCCCTCTTGCCAGGGAATGCTTACTGAGTAAGTCCTAATGCTACACAGTTGGCAGGATCAGTTGTATGAATGAGTCCTCCTGTTCTTTCCCCTTCCCTCATCCCCTTCTAGGGCTAACTTCTTGCTTTCTGCAGCTTCCTGCCTCTGTTGTCTGAATATGCTTCCCAGGCAAAAGCCCAGTGCATTAATGACCTTTTAATCTCCTAGCTCTCAGCCAGAGATAATTCTGGTGCAGAACAACATGATGGTGTCTGCTGATGCTGGGAATGAGATGCCCTTCAGCTGGAGGATAAAGGAGTACTTGGATGACATGTGGTTGGAAGCTCAATACCTCCGAAACACTGAAGGTGAGAGCCTGGCTTGAGCTCGTGACACAGAGCATCTCCATCCACCTGCCCTGTAAACTCTAGTTTGTTGCTACCATGCCTCTGCCTTTCTGTGACCCTGGAGTCACTGTCAATCCCTCTGTGCTCATATGAGCCAGCAGAGCTTTGTGCAACTAGCTTGTCTTTTTGCTTCTCGCTATTAGTCTTTCAAACATACCTTGTACCCTTGTATTCAAAATGCTGTGGAAAAGCAAAGAGTTAATGACAAGATGAGACTCCATAAATATGACACTGGTGCCTGGGCTGAGAAGGCCTGGCCTCAAATCTTTTGTTAGTGCTCTGTATGAGGGGAGTGCTGTATTCATCAATGATTAATGAGGTGTCGGTCTCTTTAGGATAGAAACTCTGCCAAACCCAGCCTCCTCTAATATTCAGCTTTTCTCTGCGTTCTCATTTTCCAGATCAAGCTGAGAAGTTTGTGGATATCTTCCAGAAAACTGCACTGGGAAAATTTATCTCTGCTCTGACTGAGGACGAAAGGCAGATGCTCTTCCAGTGCTATATCACAGACTTCATTGCCTTGACCATTGGTGTGTCTTCCCTAGAGGAGCTGCAGGTCAGTGTCTGGAACAAGAGCTGGAAACCCTTTGGATGGAGGGAAGAGCATGATGCCCGTGAACATGCCATTCTGTATCAATCTTGCCTTCTCGGCCCAAATCCCCCTCTGAGACAGACTAATAGCAAGGTAGCCACAAGTCAGATGCGTTTGACATTGAATGGTTGCTGAAATTGCTGAGACCTCACTCAGAAAAGCACTTCCATAGGAGCACCTATAAAAATTGACACATTGTTTAAGGCTATCTTTGTGAAGTACTGATTCTGTCCTTTCAGAGAACTTTACCAGGATTTCCAGTACAAAATGAATTATAGAAGTTCTTTTTAAATTTTGATTCTAACTTTTTTTCCTAAACTTTCAGTGTCTGCGAATTGCATTCTTATCCTGCATAGAGGAATGGAAGGCAGCATCTTCCAGAAGAGAGGAGACAGTACCATCCTTGCCTTGGGTCCACCTTGGATACAATCAGTTCAAGAGCCGCCTGCAGAACTTTTCTAGGATCCTGGCTGTACACCCCCGTGTGGTTGACTACCTTATTAACCAAGAAGGATACGGAATACCACATTCAGAGATGGTAGAGTCCCTACCAGGCATTTTGTGATCCTCAACCCTAGCAGAGAGCTCTATCTTCACTGAATCCAGTGTTCAGTCTCCTTTTGATTTCAGCAGCAGTGAACTGGGAAGCACAAGCTCACTCAGGATCCTCAGTATTAGGAATAATCTACTATGTTACCATTTTTACTAGCAGGATTTAAAATAGTTTGCCCTGCTTTCGCATTGGTTAATAGGATGTGCTAATGATCCGAGCCATGAGCATGAGAAGATAATCAAGTAGAACATTATTCAGTAGAACACATGCTATAGCAAACCAGATTGAGAGCCCAAGATTCATAAATAATTCTGAAGTGCAACTGTTGTGTTATACTTACACCCTCTGTGTCTGTCTAGGTTTTAGATGTGTTAGCTGCAATGGTATGTGCTGAAGAGCTGGAGTATCAAGTGCAGACAGCCCATCCAGAGATCTGGCTGCAGAAAGTGAAGAATCTTCGCATGCCTATTGAATTTCTTTGTAAAGAGAAGGATTTACAGAGGAGTGGGAGTCGGTGCCATCAGCTGCTAAAAGAACTTGAGTATGTGCCACAGATCTGCTCACAATCTTGATCTCTTGCCTTGATGTTAATAAGAATATTAGTACCGGCTGAAAGCTGCTCTGATGCTGCTTTTCTCAGACGAAGACTTTGCAAACATTTCCAGGTTCCTGCTAGGCTCAATTACATACCGAGCATCAAGAACCAGATTTTTTTGCCTCATCTCACGTAGATTCTCCCTCTAAATCTGGCAGTATCATCCAGTGTGTTTCAGCTGGGTTCAGGACTCATTAGGTTCCTGTTAACCAGCAGTGTCTCATCACTTCATTCCATGTTCTAAAGACTGTGAGAGATGGGGAACTTCATTGCATTTAAGACTGAGCCTTGTCTCTTGAAAGACAAGCCCGGAGAGCTACCCCAGTTTCTCTCATAGCCCTTGTTTAGTTTAACTGAAGTGAAGAAAGTGCCATTAATACTGATTTTTTTTTTTTTTAAATTACTTCCTACGATACCTACGATATAGAAGTTAAAGGTGTGAGGAGGTCTTTGCAGTGGTCTTAATTCTGCTTGCAGTGGTGTCTACAGGACAGGCTCCTATGCCATAAGCTCACTGTGTTAGGTGCTGTTACATGCTTTGTCCTTGACAAAAAGCAGGGCTGATAATCAAAAGGGCAAGGCAAGAAGTTGCATGAAAAGCACACAAGTGCTGGAGTGGTGAGCATGAAAAGCAGTGAGATGATTAGAATGACCTGATATGGCACTTCCATTCATGCTCTCAGCTCATAATTGTACTTTTTGAAATCGCTCTTTCCTTTCCACAGAGTCTGCTGGAACCGGGTTTTCTCCATGTCTCTGTTTGTAGAACACGTGTTGCTTGGCATCAACACTCTGATGCCAGAATTTGAGGAATTAGTGAAAAAATATACTTTGCTTCTTGCCAAGGTAAGCAAAGATGTGATTTCACCTCTTCCCTGTTTACTTCTGCTGATCATGTGAATTTTTGTCTCGGGTATTACAGCTGAGTCATTTAGCTTTGTCCTCTTCCTCTGCAGTGTTTCCAGCACGATTCAGACATGAAGACTCATCCAACTTTTGTTGCAGTGATGAAAGTACTGTGCCAATGTAAGGATGAAGTCAGCAACAGGCTTTACAGGTAGTGACATTGAGACAAGTTACAGGGTCCAGTAGGAATATTGTCTATGTTGCCAGCATATTTCTGGGTGTAAGGCAGTGGTGCATACAATGTAGTGAAAGGCAAATGAAGAGCATTAGCTTCAGTTTTACTCTGCACCCTGAAACTAAGCTGTTACCCAACAGGTCTTACGTTATTTCTTCTTGGTGTAGTTGCAGATGAACATCTTAAAGCTGTTTGGTAAGATAACATTGAAGCAATTGTGTTCATTACTGTTTCTGAATTGCAGATATGGTCTGAAGTCATGTCCGATCTGCCTCGGAGAGCCGAAGGATCCCGTCTGCCTGCCCTGCTACCATGTGTTCTGTCAGAAGTGCATCAGAATGTGGCTAGTACCAGCACAGATGCATTGTCCGTACTGCAGAGTTGCCATGGAGGATGTTCATTTAGATGTTTCTGTGGAACTCAGGTACTCCACCCTGCTCAAGGTATAAGTGTTGCATTGGGGCTGGTTGTGTGAGGAAATTCTGATTTGTACCTCTGAGGTTGTCAACATGAGCAGAATGGGTGGAGGGAACGCTGCTCCGCTCTTTCTGGAACCGGAACAGGTCCTGTCTGTTTTCTGTTTATTTTTTTCAAAAGAAGGGAGGAAGTTGCCTTGGCCCTTGTAAGGCAACTGTAGTTACAAAACCCTGTAGAGCCAAAGCACTGTCAGTAGCTGAATCTGGCAAGGGAACTACTTGTCACCTTGGATTGCTTTGTGATAGCTTAGCAAAAAAAACCCATCTCAGTAAATGTATCTGGCATCATATTGCCATTTGTGATCTTAGTTGTCAACGTGATACAGCCTTTGCAGACAATGCTACTGAAGTGTTGCACAAGTCCAGCATTTTGGAAAGCTGGAAGAGTATCTCACCATGGTGACTTTTGCCCGTGTCTGCTTTGCTTCGTCCATTATTTAAGTGGTTCTGTATTTGAACATTGTCCTCATGCTTTTTACCCTCCCCTAGAGATGCCATAGCAAAAAATGCCCTGTTCCGGCAGAGATGCAATAACTTCTTCATAGATGTGGTCACTACCATGTGCTTCAAGGACAATGAACCCCCTGAGGCAGAGGTGATCCAAGAGCTCCTTAATCTGCTGTTTGTTCACAGAAGCCTCCTGAAAGGTTCAGGTGAGCTCCCTTCAATCCTGACACTCAGCCTCATGGAGCTGATTCTCTTGCCACTTTCTCTCACCTGCCAAACTTGTCTTTTTCTTATCTCCACAGATCACCCTACTACCTACACAAAATTTCTGTCCCCATTTAACGACGAAGTGGATGAAACTCCCATCATCCGCTCAGTAATGCTGAAGCTCCTCTTGAAGTACAGGTGAGCACGGTCAGATGACTGATGGATGTTACACTAAGGGGTGGTTCAGCTTTGTTTTTCCATGGCCTCATCAAACCAATCCGATTGTTCTCCTCACTTCCATGCTATTCATTGAATTTGAATCATTACAGGTAGAATTCATCCTATGCTGTTGTATTAGTTATGCAACTTGTCTGGCTTGCATGTAGCTTGTGTTGAAGTATCTGACTAGTCTGTGCCAAGGTTTACCTAGCTATTCTTAACCTAAACCTCAGCAGAATGTCGGTGGCTCGGGTACCCTAAAGATAGCCGACTAATCGATACACTGTAGATCAGCAAAGCAATACTCCTCGTCCGCAGACATTTATTCAAGAATGATCTCTTCTATGCTTACACAGACCTCTCCATTCACACTAGCTCCTTCAGGCAGTCAGTGCACAGAACTTCTAAAATTGATCAGGTGACTTATGCCCTAGGAATGCTAATTTGGCATTGTTGATGATAAAAGCCTAGCTTAGAGTGTGAGGCTAGATGACATCTGGCAAAAGATGGCACAATTGCTTTTCCATCTTCTAGATGGATCCAGAGCCCAGACAGATCCACCTGTCACATGGACATAACTAGTAGTTTGATCATGATTTAGAACATTAGTAGCTGTCAGTATTGCAGCTGTGGTAAGGGGGCATTTCTCTCTCCTGTAGCTTCAATGAAGTGAAAAATGATGTGCAACACTACCTGTCCCGGGTAGAGCACAACGAGATCCTAGAGCAAAATGATAAAAAAGAACTCTACTTGCTTTTTGTCAACTGCTTGGAGGTAAGAGTGCTGGGTAGGTAAGAACTGGGCAATAAAACTGTTGCAGGAATAAAAAAGTCAAGAATAGAAATTTGTCTGCAACTTTAGGCAAGTTTCTTGTGCACATAACTAGCTGCCCAACTAGAAGGGTCAAAAGAGAGGTTATATCAAATCACCTGGTCAGAACCTGCTCTCCAGTAACTAGCCTTGCTTTCCGAAGTAAGGCTTGTGTGTGTTTGCAGCATTACATAAATTATTCTTTCTCTTGGAAACCTTGGACAGGTGTCTAAGTGTTAACTGAGGCCCGATAAGAATCAAACTCCAACAGAGGAGTACAGCAAGCAGGGGGATTTCTAGTTGCAGTAGTCCAGTACTGGACTACTTTCTTTTTTTCTGTTTTGACAGACACTTTTTTGTTTGCAGACCTTTAGATTATTATGCTGTTTGGATTGTTCCCTTTCCTCCCCTTGCATAACTTTTTAATGCTTTGGACAACTTTAAACAAACAGGGTAGAGGTTTCATTTCTTATAGTTTTCATTAAAAAGGTAACTTTGGAGATAAGATCAAAACTTGTACCCTTGCTAGAGGAAAGACAGGTAGAGCTTGGCATCTTGGAACATGTGACGTGTTTCAGCATGTGCGGCCAGTCAGCATGCTCATAACGATCTTGCAGCTACCTGCTTAGGAGATATTGGGGTGAGCTTGGGCGTATTGCTGAAGGTGTTTGGCGATGTGGCAGAGGCTTAGGATAAGCACCAGAGAGATCACAGGGAGGAGCTAATGGTGTTGGGGTGGAGGGTGCTGTGAGAGACATGAAAGTTTAATGTGCTTACTGCAGTGTGATTGCACTGGAGACAAAAAGTACCATACCAATGCACAGGACATCTGATTTGAGTGGTTCTGCCACTCATGCAATATTCTGGCCCATCTTTAGGATTCTATGTGTGAAAAGTCTGAGGGCAGCCTTGGATATGAGCATATAAACTATCTTCCTGGAGACAGAGGCTTTCCAGAGAATTATCTCCCAAAGAACAATCGAGAAATTCCTCAGGAATCATCTGTTGAATATCTGCAGGCAGTAGCCAAGGTTCGCTTGTACCTGAGTAAGGCTGCAGAGCTGCTCTTTGACTTGCATGAGCGCACAGGTAAGTCTAATTATTCTGCTATCAGATGGAGATGCTGCATACAGAGCAAAGTCACCACAGGAGATGGGCTGGACACAGTCAGTGTGCCTGTGCTATGCTACAACTTGTTTTGATGCGTGGCCAAGAATGAGCACATCAGCTTTTTTCTTTTCTTTCATTAGGAGTGTCAGTCATCATTTGTCCTCTTTACCGTGTATTAGAAGTGCTTTAGAACTAGTAGCAAGGCTGTGCCAGTGACCCCTAGGGTGTAGTTACATAGTGGTTGTGCCTTTGGAAGGAGATTTATTTCATCCTCCAGGTGCTAACAATGAAATTTTATTTAGGATCAACTAAATTGAACTTTAATGAATAAACGAATAAAGCATAAATGATGCTTCAGATACATGACTGCTGTAAGGCTTCTTGTTTTATATGAATGAGAGCTCTGCACAGCTAAAAAGGATGAAGAGATACTTCCAAAAAATAAGTAAAAGAATTTTTGAGCCAATTTGCTGACTCAATAAAGGAGAACAATGTGTGGAGAGTCTCAAATATTTACACAGCCCATGAAGCATCAAAGTGCGGTAACGTAACTAATTCCAAGGGACTTTGGTGTCCAGCCCTTACATCGAGGATGTCAGGCTAGCAATATGCATCCCAGGAGATCATTCTTAGGGAGTACCATCGCCTTGGCAGTTGAGACAATGGAAAGCCATTATTGAGCAAGATGGAAGAGCTCTGAGCTACCAGTAAATGGGAAAATTTGTCCCTTGGAGAAGGAAATGGAAGTAAAGTATGTCATCCTCTGTTGAAGAAACTAATAATTGCCTGACATCCAGCTGAGGAAACACTCTAGATAAGCTTCTGAGGAAGAGAGGGCTCTGAGGTGCTCCTGTGTAATTAGTCAGTACTAGTAAAAGGAGCTTGGTGCTACAGCTAGTGCTGACAGAAGTGTTTTACAAGGTAGGATGTGATTTTTGTCTT
>VZTL01042398.1:78049-90089 GCA_013400535.1 Scopus umbretta | reverse complement strand
TGCGTGATGCTGTGGGGAAAGCCATGATTAAGTGCGAGACTGAGGATCTTCTGGAGGCAGAGAAGGTAGGGCACGTTCTCCTGACTGTAGTCCTGTTGTGGGCTCTGGATGTCCAGTGTTTAAGCTTTATGCGTTCCTGTTGGCAGTGTCTCTTGAGTGGAGATGCCTGGGTTGCCTTTGCTTGAAAGTTACTGTGGCTTATGCTGGCAGACACACGATGTTTGCTTTACTTTCTCGCCTGTGTTCTAGCATACGTAACTGTGAGGTTATTTCTGTTGGTTGCCTCATCTCGCTTTTCTCCCTTTGTAATCTATTGCAGCAGTTTGTGTTGCAGTAGGCAATACAGGCACCTTGTAGCCAACTGACTGGAGAGTAGGCAGATAATCAAAGCAGCTTTATGCCCCATATCCGCCTAGCCTTGTGTCTTGCCATGCAAAAATCAAACAGGTGATTTCTGTGTAATTGTAACCTTTTCCAATATGTATTTTGTATATGAAAATCTTCAGGAAGAAGTTTGCAAACAATGCGCATTTGTATAATAGGTGGTACAGGGATATACACTGGTTGTGATTTTTTTTTTTTTTTTCCCCTCCCTTGCATGTTGATTTGGTTTAAAAGAAGGCATGTACGGGTTGCTGCCTAGTAAGATTGCAATTCCCACTGGATGTTAGAAGAATAAAATACTTGAGAGTTTTCTGATGTAAAACCCTCCATCAGCTTGAGTGCTGTCAGATGACTCGATTTATGGCTTGAACAGCCATTTTTGCATTACCCCCCTTCATGTGTAGGGAGAGCTTTACCACAGACCTGCTGAAGCGGGCATATCCAGTAACCAGCTGAAACCTTGTCAAACTTCAGCTGTGACAGCTATAGCCTCTTCTCTGCCATATCACCAGTTCTTCTTTTCTAGGCATCTAGCAGCTGCCCAGCTCTACAATCTGTCCATCTGCTCCTGGCTATTTTCAGAGAAGTCACTGCCCTATATGGAGTTAGTGACTCAAATCTTCATCCCAAACAGCAGGTAAGATACTTCACTTTGGAAGCTTGTGACAAACATGCTTCATTGATAAGGATGAATGAGATTTAAATCATTGGTGGAAGAGTCTTTTGTTCTTCTGCCCCAAACAGAGTTCTGTCCTGATCAAAGCAGACTGAAAATGTTTTCAAATCAAGGGCAACACAGTATGGGAAGCAGCTGATAGTCCTCTTCGGTTTGGTGGGCAATATCATGCTGGCTTTATGTCTTTTAAATATGTGCTTTCAGCAAACAGATGCTATGACTGAGTTCATCGAGAACTCCCAAGTCCTGAATTCTCCGGACCTGCAGCACTTTGCAGCTTCTCTTGTGATGAATGCACTGCCATCTCTGACGGTGGATCCTCAAAGCTTCAGCCACAACGGAGCGCTAATCGAAATGGCTGTTCATACCACAGCTGTCTTGCTGTGCGGGCAGAACCCCATTCTGCAGCCCCTGAGGAATCTGGCATTCCGTCCACACACCATGGAGGTAAAGAGATTTAACTTGGATGGCCGTTTAGCGTATTGCTAGTTCTTTCATGTATCTGCTGGAGCCTCTATTACCTAACCTTTCTTAACATCAAAAGCACCAACTTACTGGTTTAGCTGTGAGTTACCAATGTATGATTATTTCAGTGTTGGGGGATTAATTAGCACAGCAACAAGCTCTGGACTGGTACCTTTTCAAAGTACCTCTGCATCCTGACCACTGTCGGGCAAATACTTTTGCTGATATTTGAGTGAGCAAGTCTGAAAGCAGTTGGCTCGTCACACTGTGGAGGCCTGCATGCTCTAGAGGATAACGGCTCGTGGAGCCCCAGGCTGAGTCAGGGTGGAGGCCTCTGCTGCTCTACTTCTTCTGGCTATCCAAGGCATAAGGAAACGGGCTGGTACACACCAGGGTACATCAGGCCACCCCAAGAGAAATCGAGTTCAGGATGGCTGCAGAGTGCACATGCAAGGCTTAACAATATTGACAGTTCTCAAGAGTGGATTTTCAAAGGTAGAATTTGAAAATGTGCGTGTATATCATCTGCATGACATCTGCTTTCAGATGTCTCTTGTTCCCCATCATGAATAAAGAACCAGTGAGCAACTTCTACAGAAAAGAACTGATTTATATATTCATTTGTCACCTTTCTTTTTTACTCCTTAGCACTCTTTTCTCCCTACAATGCCTGAAGATATAATGGCTCAGGCGAGGACCTGGGAAGGAGTTGCCACTCTGCGCTGGTACAGTAAGTGTTCCTGACTGGCTGTGCAAGAAATTGAAGGATAATGCTTGGTTTTTGAATGAAACTGTTCCAACTGTGAGCACAGACACACTTCTTTTCTCAGCATGAATTATCCTTTGTAAATTAAAATTTGGAGCTATGGTTTATGTGGGTAATGCACCAAAGTGCATCAAGCTTCTGTTCAGTCTCAAGCTTACAGCTGTTTACAAAGTTTGAGAAAGCAAAAGACCTGCCCTGTTACTTCTGGCAATGTTAAAGTGGTGTGAACAGAAAAGGAGCACTTTGCCACCTTCCTGGCCAGCTTTCAGTTCTCTGCTTTCTGCAGTAGGATCATACTGCAGACTAGGAATTCAGGGGTGGGAGCGTTCATGCTTACCAGCCCATTTGGTACTCACTAGCAGAATCTTTCAGACTTCCATTCCTTATTTCTCAAGGAGAGAAGCACTGGAAACTTCCTCTATTTCCTATGTGGGTCTGTCACTCCTTTGAACTTTGGGACTGTCAGTGCTTTTGATTAGATCTTGAAGCATATTTCTTGCTCCAAGATGATGGTCCCTATGAAAGACAATAATAGGTGCTTCATAAATGTCTGTCTTATAATACTGTCCTATTTGTTTCTCTTTCCTGATAGCATGTCCAAATGGCCACCCCTGCACTGTAGGAGAGGTAAGGATCTGAGACTGGGGGGTTTTTAAGCAGGCAGTGTTTTCAACCATAAACTGTTTTATTTTGTTTACTGGTTTTAATGTTCTGTTACACAATGGTTCATTTTCTGAACTCTATATTATTAATCATTTTGCCATTGCAATGTAAAATTTAGAATAGCTCTAACGTAGCTTATACCATAAATCTAGGAAACAAGAGAGGCAGAGGTCCTTTGCCCAGTAGCAGTTTTTGAATTAACCAGTTACAGCTTGGCTTTTTGATTCATTCTCTTTCTCTGCTGGAGAGGCTCTTCCTCTGGAATTCAGTGTTCTCATTTTGCTTTTTGTTAGTGTGGCCGCCCCATGGAAACTAGCCGCTGTCTCGACTGTGGTGCCCAAGTTGGAGGGGAACAGCATAAACCACTGCCTGGCTTTCAAGAATTCCGGTATGCTTTGATTCATTAACCTTTTCCGTGCTGACTGATGCAGTACTTGCCTGACATGCTTTCAGGGCAAAAGGTACCAACCACTTCATGCTGCTACCTGAAGGGTGGCATGTGGAATTCCCCGTTAGCTCGGACATTGGCCTCTGAGAGGAAGAGGCTTAGCTGTTAGGAGTGCTGGTATAACTCTGACTTTGCAGAAATGGCCTTAACATAAGATCTTGTCAAGCTGCTGGTTTAGGGTTTTCATCTCCCTGCTCATCCCAGCTGATACAGGTTATGTGGTTCTACACCAACATATAGCAATAGGCAACATTTTCTTAAATGGATCAGCATGACTGAAGAACTTTTACCAGAGCTCCAGTAACTTGTGCTCTCTCCTCCTCAATTCTCTGGATTAGCACTTAAAGCCCTTGCCTAAGAATGTTAAAGTTACTAATTCTAACAGCAGTGGTTTCTCATCTGTCCAGTGCAGAGTTGGCTAATCTTGCCCTACAGGGCTGGACGTTGCCTGGACGTTTCATGGAAAACGTATTAGGAAGAGACGTCCAAGGAAGAGTAATCAGCCCGCAAAACCAAACAAAATGGCTTATTTGTGTACAAAACTTACTGGAAGTCCTCATTCCCCTGTAGCACTTTTAATTGGCAGCGTTTGTGGCATTCAAAGAACTTACAGGTCGAAAAGACACTACTGGCTATCAAAGACATCTCTTGTGTGGTTTTTGTCAAGGCAAAAAAATACTATACATACACTTTCCAACAGGAGTAATGAAGACAGAACTCAAACTGGCCACATACTTGGAGATGCACAACACAGAAAAACAATGGGAGTGTCTGATCGGGCCATGTCCCCAGTTGTCTTCATTCTGATACGCTTGCTCACACATTTGACGATGATGCTGGGAGCCACAAAAGATCCTCAGGTACCTTCCAATAACAGTTCTAAGTGGCCACACGAAATATAGCGAAACCTTTGTATGATGCTGGTCCTTTTCATCATATTGCCAAGTAACTAGGACAGTCTTTCAAGAAGTTCACTTCCCTCCTTGCCCCCGGCGTAATTTTGATTCCTTCATGTACTTGCACGAACACATAATACACACATACCTGCCTTTATTTGTTCAAGTGGTAGGAATGCGACAGGATGGAGTTGACTTTTTGGCAAGACTGTAGTTCTGCATGCCTTGTGCTTGAGCTGGATGTTATTGACTGTGCTCATTCTTGCCTTTTGTTGCTCTTTAGTCATTGCAAAAGATTATCAAGCCACCGGTGCCCAACTCGGTGAGCTTCCTGAAGCAGCATATTCGGGAGGACTTGGCACAGCTGACAAAAATTTTGGGGAAGAGTGTGGATGAGACTATCAACATCCTTCATCTTGTCCTCGGCAGCTTCCTCAAGGACCCCCATCAGCACCCAGGCCAGTGTAAGGAAAACTACCTGCCATATCACAACTGCAAGCTGTATCAGCGTTTTAAGGGCAGCAGTTATTTAGCTTCTTTGCTAATAGACCATTTCCAACAGGCAGTAGCTGAGCTGACGAGGAAGATCCAGAAATTTGAGGCTTTTTTTCTTGCTGTAGGGAATGAAGAATTTTTGGCCATTTACTTCTCTTTTGGTCAAGTACATGGGGTTTGCAAGGTTTGGTGCATAATTCTGAAAAGGAATTATTGACTAAATAACCTCATGACATGTTGACAGAGCTTTCGGCTCACAAGCAGAGGTACTATTCAAAGCACAGTAGCTCATGCTGTGTATAATTTATATACTACACTGCCCTCTAAATGACTATCAAGAAGCTATTTGGTGGAAGAGGGATGGCAGAGTATGGCTCATGGTAGAATCTGGAGTTCAAGCTGACATGAGTCACTGTGTCATAGAGGGATTTATATGCAATAGCCATATTTTTCATGTGATAGCCCAAATCAGTATTCCAAGCTCTGTTCTTTGGTCTGTCATTAACCACGGTCTGACCTTGGACAACTTGTTTAACCTTTCTGGGATTATGAATGACTTGTATAAACGTCCATGTCATTCAAATGAATGGTATAAACGTCCATGTCATTCAAATGAATGACTGGACTGAAACATCTGAAAACCTGTAATCACTGTGTGCTGTTTTGGATGACACTGTCCAGCTAGACTAATTTAGCTATTTTAGCTTCTAGGACCCCTGTAATTGCTCTTGGCTCATCATGCTAACTTGCAAGGATGTCACATCTGGAAGCTTAGGGAATCCGTGCTTTCTCTTAACTGATATATTGCAAATGTAAGAGACTAAATATTCCTGTTGCAGGGCCAGTTCAGTTTGATATGCTCTCCACAAAAGAGAAGAGAAACAAATGGGAGGAAATTGTTGCAAACACAATTATTGTTCCTGAATTGGAGGTAAGAAATTTGCTGTATAAAATTTTAGTAGTTGAGCAGTTCAAAATACATGGATTTGGAAATCTGACCTGCTGTAATATCTGTGCTATACTTTTCACCCAGCTATTCCTAAAGCCAAGCCATCTGTGACACAACTGCAGTTAGCTTTCATTTGTAAGGGTCAGCCAACTTTATTCTACCTGTGGAAATGAGTATCTGAGACTAGAGTTGTGCTATGATGATCTTGTGTAGCTGGAAAAGCAGAAATGTCTTAGCTCAGTTAAAACTATTTGTCCAAGTGAGTATATGGTTGCCCCAAATGAATCCTGTCTGCCTTTTTTTTTGTTTGTTTGTTTTTTCCCTGCCATATACATCATCTCAAGAATGGAAGACCTGTGAGTTGGATGAGCTGGAGAACAAAGAATAACTTTATGGTATAAGCAACTGTTTTGCAGTATGTGTTTTGCATGTCTTCCCTAGGAGTTTATCTTCTGCTTTGACATATTTCTGTGTCAATTGGTCATCAAACTATTAGGGAAATATACTCTCATGGAGGTTTAACATGGCAGGACACTGCCAATTCTGATATAATTTCCTTTTTTTTTTTTTTTTTTTTAAATGCAGGATTTGGATAAAAAACTTCGGAAGTTAAATAGACAAATACAAGAGGATGAGAGAATTTCTTCCAATCCGATAGTGAAAATAGTGTATGGTGACCCAGTCACTTTCCTGTCCCAGCTGCCAAAAGACAGTCACATACATCATTCCAAGATGTGGAGCTGCCGAAAGAGGATTTCGGTGGAGAACCTGGGCCACGTAGTCCAGCAAAAGAATGCCAGGGACACTGTCCCTCTCCTTTGGAAGTTTCTGCAGAAGGTGGGTGTGACACAGGGATGAGAGACTGCAATGTTCAGAGATCACTTCACAGAATCACAGACTGGTTGAGGTTGGAAGGGGCCTCTGGAGGTCATCTGGTCCAACCCCCTGCTCAGGTGGGGTTGCCTAGAGCCAGTTGCCCTGGACCTGTTTGATTATACGGTGTCTTTATTCTCATAACTGTCTATAATCTTGAGAACTGCACGTGCGAAAAGTTGGTGGTTTTTTTTTTTTCTTTTAAACAATTTAAAAGACTAATTCCATACAAGTATTGAAAACTGGTTTGTCAAAGGGCAACCTTATTCATAGGCCCCCTTTCTCTTCCAGGAAACAGAACTGAGGCTGGTTAAATTCTTACCAGAGATTCTGGCTCTGCAGAGAGACTTGGTGAGGCGATTTCAGAACACTGCTGACGTCAAGCACTGCTCGATCAGAGACTTCCTGAACGAACCCCTCTCAGGTGAGAAGACTGTGCCAAAACTGTAATTAGTGAAACAAAAAGCACTGGATAGTTCAGTTGAAAATGAAAGTGAAAACTTCTCATGCACTTGCAATCTTAAGCCCTCGTATTTTCCTTTTAACTCCCATCCAAGTGAATTGGAGACCTTAACCCCTGGCGTTATGCTTGGAAAAGTCATTAGATGGCTTTAAGAGAATTAAGCACAGGAAGATTGTTGACAAGGGGTGAGGACTCTGCTCAGAGATAGGCCAGATAAATCCCTGAATGCAGGCAGTGGGTATGTTGAATTTTTAAGCTCTGCCCTAGAGTAGGGTCTGCCTAAAAGGAGGAATAGTTGTCCTTCCCTTCCTTTCATGAGCAGTATACAGACATTTTGTGGCAACTCCTTCAACTGCACTTGAGTACAATTACTTACGTTTCTAAGTACTTATGGAAAAGTACTTAAAGGTCATGCAGAATCAGACTGGGGATCCAGCCAGCCTTGTAGCCTGGGCCAATAGCAGACAGTAATGGAAGAATATAAACAGTCAGAGCAAAGTACTTGATTTGATACCATTACAAAACTGTTTAATGTCTGTTTAGTCTCTCTTGATCTGCTTGAGCAGTTGCCTAGAGTTCAGCGGTGTGCTTTGAAAATTCTCACGTCATGGAGCTTCGCGGTGTTGCTGGTAGAAAGTGTTTCAAAGACTCATCTTTCTGTTATTCCTCAGACGTGATGAGGGACCTGTTACAGAGGAGAGTGACTGTCTTTCTGTCTGTTTGGAACAAGCTAAGAAGCTCGCTGGACACCAATGGTGAGTATCTTTCTTTCTCAGCCCTGTTTTGAGAGTGACGGAAGCAAGAACTTGCCAGCTGTCAGACAATGCTCCTCTATTACTACCCTTTGACAGTTCAGGTTCCTCCCATCAGTGATGCTGAGACATATCCTCAAAACTGACCTTGGCCATTGTCCTGGTTTTTGCTGGGATAGAGTTAATTTTCTTCCTAGTAGCTGACACAGTGCTGTGTTTTGGATTTAGGGTGAGAATAATGTTGATAACGCAGGGGTGTTTGAGTTGTTGCTGAGCAGTGCTGACACAGAGTCGAGGCCTTTTCTGGTTCCCGTGCTGCCCTGCCAGCGAGCAGGCTGGGGGCACAAGGAGTCGGGAGAGGACACGGCTGGGACAGCTGACCCCAACTGACCCCAGGGATATTCCACACCGTGTGGCATCATGCTGAANAGCATAATAATAAAAAAAAAAAAAAAAAAAAAAAAAAAAAAAAAAAACCCTAAACCAAAAAACTGGGGGGATTTGGCTGAGGCGGGGACGCAGCCACTGCTCGGGAACTGGCTGGGCATCGACCAGCAGGTGGTGAGCAATTGCATTGTGCATGACTTGTTTTGTATATTCTTTTGTCACTATTATTATTTTCCCTTAGTTTTTCTGTGCTATTAAATTGCCTTTATCTCAATTCACGAGTTTTTACCTTTTTTCTGGTTCTCTCCCCTGTCCCCGGAGTGAGCGAACGGCTGGGTGGTGTTTAGCTGCCTCCCGGGTTAAACCACCACAGCCATTAAATGTTTGATGATCCAGGTGCAAATGGAAGAGTTTGTTTCCCTCGTGCAGTATTCTCACCTGAACTTGCTTGTTTTAGCATTTATAAGCAATGAAAAGAGCGCTGCTTTTTTTGGGTTCTTTACTTTCTCCTGACGTGGGTCAGCTCAGGACCACCTCAAGCAGTCTTCTGCCTTTTATTTCAGGGGAAATTAAGCTTCCTAAAGGCTACTGTGATGCTGACCTGACCCTGGACAGCAAGCTTGAGGTCATTCTGCCACGTCGACAGGGGCTGGGCCTCTGCTCCACAGCCTTAGTCAGTTATCTCATTAGTCTGCACAATGACTTTATCCACTCGGTGAACAAACACATCAAGGAAGATGACAGGTATGTTGCTATTCCAGCTAGGCATTTTTTGGGGCTCTGTTGTATTACCTGCTACCACACAGTCAGCTTTCCCTGCTTCATAAAGGCTTCTCGCTGTAAATCGAGACTGTGTTCTCTTCTGCAGGTACTTGATCAGTCCGTCAGAAGTGGCTGACCTGCACTTGATCAGTTATGAGGTTGAGAGAGACCTGATTCCTCTGATCTTGTCCAACTGCCAGTACAGCATGGAGAAGGGAGGGGAGACGTTGCAGGACTTTGATCTGGAGAGGATCCAGCAGCAAGTCATCAGCAAGTTCCTGCAGGGCAAACCACTCATCACCCTAACGGTAGGAGAAGGCAGCTAGCTATGTTTTCTGCAGACAACTTCTTGGCTGATGTTGGAGCCCTGCAGTGTTTGCTGCAGCCAGGCATGCACTGTAGCAGGGTTAGCAATGTTACCAAGGCTTTACAACCATGGCTTTCTCTCCTGACAGGGAATACCTACCCTTGTGTACAGACATGATCGGAATTATGAACAGCTGTTTAATGATGTCAGGAATAAGCTGGATCAGGTGGGTGTCTGCATTCGAGGAGATGGGGCAAGTGTGTGGCCCCCGACATACCAAGAAATGTTAGGCTTGTCTTCTGTCACTTGTCTTGTTCATCTGCTCTGAAGGCTTGTCTGCTAATCTCTCGGCATGCCTTGAATATGTGCAAACTGGATGTCTTTTGTCAGTCAGGATTTACAAAGGAAAGGGATATAGTTATGCATTTTCAGTTTCCTAAATCTGGGGCTCCGCCATCTTCAATGACTTTAGCAACTTGAGCAGTTGGAATTGGCTTTAGCATAAGGAATGGCTCTAAACTAATATTAGCAACTGTTTTGACTTCATGGTTTTCAGAGTGCTCTCCCCAGTTCTGTGATGAACATGATCAGTGGGGAGCTACAGTCTTACAGTGATGTCTGTGATGCTCTCTCCATCACTGAAATTACCTTGGGATTCCTGGCCATGGCTGGAGAGAATGCTGAAATGCTTCTGACTGATTATATAGAAAAAATTCTGCAGATGGGTGATCAGACAAACCCTCATGTACTGCAGGTGAGTCCTGAGAGCAAAGCTCTTACTCTTACAGGATAAAATCTGCACTGGTTTATACTAAATCCAGCCAGCCTGACCTCCAAGCCCAGCAAAAGTTCAACTTGAAAAGGTATGTGATAGAATTCCCTCCCCACCACATTCGGAAGCAGGGGGAACAATTTTCACTTCCCCCGCAACCAGCGTTTGCAAGGTGGGAGCATCTAGTAGCTTGTGATGCTCAGCAGGTTCTTGCAAAACCCTGCAGAAAGGTCAGGTGCGGGATGTGCAGAAGGCTGAACTCTTCTGTGCAGATCCAAGCTCTTCTGTCAGCACCAGGAAGGAGAATTCTTAGTTGAGTGTCAGCATAATTAGTTGCAACGCTAAAACTGAGAAGAGAGAGAACTTCCAATTATGAGTCAGCTTTCAGTGACACTGGCTTGCCTGGTGCTGAGCAGGATTGAAAACATCCCTTTACCTCTCAAAAGTGGTGATAGGGGAAGGTTTTATCTCCTAATGATGTGTGAAAAGAGGCCCTTTACTGACAGGGGGCAAAGGCACTATGTTATGCAAGTGCCACTGACATATTCCTTTCCCGCTCCCTTTCATGATACCAAAAATATGGATTATTGGAGGCAAAATGGGGAAGAGAGAGAGAAGCCTATTGCAGATGGGCTTCTACACCCAGGATAAAAGGGCTTGATGAGCTCTCTGCGGTTGTGCTCCTCTGTGGTTTTGACCTGCATGGGTGGACGGGGTGTGGACAGGTTCCTAAATACATCCCTTAACATCCAGGTTCACTCCATATATGTGTGTTTTCTTTCAGGCCCTTAGACGATGCCGCCTAAAGCACAACATAGCCCTATGGCAACTTCTCTCTGCCCGCAAATCGGAGCAGCTTCTGCGCCTCAGAAGGGTAATGTACACTGTTAACTTCAGTGTCTAATTAGCAGTTTCCTCTTCTCTCAATGAAGTTGCTCAAATGTGAATGATTGGTTCTTTTTGTTTCTCCCTCCCAACGCTTTTAGGATCCTTTTGAAGGCATCAGTACAGCCTACAAAACTGAGCTCAGTCCAGAGATTGTCAAGCTCCTCAACGCCTTCCTTGTCCACTCAAGGCTGGAAACTTTCCTGCAGGAGCTCCATGAAATGATCGTCCTGAAGCTGAGACATGCCCAAGCTGTGAATGACTTCAGACCCACGTGGAGGTAACAGTCCAAACCAACCCACAGTTGTTGTTGTTACTAACGTAAGCTTCTCTGCCTCTGAAAATGCGTGTGATGGCAACGGTTCCCTTGGCCAACGGCTGCTCTGCTGGACACAAAGCACAACCATCAACATTAAGAATACGCAGCTAGTTCTAATAGACACTGCCTGTTTCTGGCACGTATGGCTCTTCTTCATCGTACACAAGCTGTTTTGGGAACACTCCTGGAATAGACCAGGAGCTGCTGTTTGTGAGCGTTACAGATGGACAGAAGCACTTCTGCAGTCACCCGGAGGAGCACACTCAGCTTTCCACACATGCTTAGCTTGGCCCCAACAGCTTGGTTCTGACCTGCAGCCTCCCATTCCTGGGTTCTTTAGCCTCTCTATAAATCTGACTGGCTGTTTAATCCTTCTCATTGCAAAATACGTGTGTTTAAGACTCTGTATACGTAACGCTGGTGCATTCCGACCACACAAAATGCTTTGTGGCATTTGTAGTTTGCCTTACACCATTTATTAATACTACTTTTCTTTGTTTTCCAGCCTGAAGGAATCGCTCATTCCCTACCTTGATGCAAAAGACTCCGAGTTAGCTGCAGAGCTGGAAGAGCTGTTCCCAGCCGAGATCCTTCTCTCTCACGCTACTGCTACATGGAAAGCAGCCGCCCTCTTCAAAAGGGAGCGCAGGGAAAGCTAGGACCGCTACCAGCACTGGGTCTGCCCGACCTTCCTCAGCCAGGGGATGTTAGGGACACAGATGCAAGGTGTTGCCGAGCTTCTGGAAGCTCGGCGGGGGGGGGGGGGGGGGTGGGGGGC
>VZTL01042398.1:50191-77832 GCA_013400535.1 Scopus umbretta | reverse complement strand
GCGGTTCGGTTGGCGCTGGGCCGGCTGCGGCAGGGCCGAGGCGCGGAGCCGAGGCGGCCTCGGCAGCGCGGCCCTGTGGTCTCTCGCTAGCGAGCAGGCCCGGTTAAAGGCCGGCGTGGTCGAGGAGGACACCGAGGCGTGGCAGGAAGACCCGAGCTTCGCGGGACTGGAGAGAGTGGGAGGCGTGGACCTGTCCTATCTCAAAGGAGACGACACCAGCGCCTGCGCTTCCCTCGTCGTTCTCAGCTACCCGGCTCTCNGGCAGGCGAAGGGCTGCGCTCCTTGGGGTCGTCTCCAGGTGTGCGGTGACGCGAGGGCTGTTGGGGAAAGCTGACGCAAGGGCCGCCCGTCGCCTGCTGCGCCTCTGCTTCCCGGGACGTCGGTCGGTTCTCGCGCGTGTGGCCGACAGAGCCTCCAACCGTACGTTCTGCAAGAAAGACGAACGGAGAAAGCGAAAAACCCCCACACGTAAGGATGTTAGACGTAAGTTTAGGAAGACGCGATGCAAACCGCTCCTGACTGCGAGAGGTTCGTAGGATTACTGGGGACGAAGCGTTGAGGGGTAGCGCTGGTATGTGTTCAGATTGCTTGGTAAATCAAAAAATACCGCGATGAGATGTGGCCTGTGGCCAGGCACAGGAGTCCGTAGCTGGTTTAGGCGTATGTTGGAAATAATCAGTCTCGGCCGCTGCCCAGAAGGAGACAAAAAGGAGCGCTGGTACTCAGTGCCGATCAAGAGAGGAAATGAAGGCATTTGCAGTGCTCCGACCGCAGATGTCTTGTTTGGGAGTTCTTGCTGGGAATCAGCTAATAATACAAAGCCTGTTCAAAACCGCCACCAGTCCCACAACCCGCAGTCGTTGTACTTGAAATAATAAAGATTCTTGGTCTCTTTCCCAGCTTTCAAAATGATATAAAAATTATCTGTAACTGTAAAACCTGTAACAAGCAGCGAAATAAAGTTTGATACTGGCTGCTGGGATTTTTATGAACTGAATTTCAAATCCTGCCTTGATTCCTGACTTGCCCTGCACGAATGTTTTTTTTTTGTCCGGCCTTAGGCCTTTTGGCCTATCCCTGCCTGGAGACTGACACCCTTTGATGATGCTCTGACTGGGTGAACTTTCAGGTTCCCCGCTGCCGCTTTGAATAGCTGCCCTAATTTTGTTTCAAGCACTTCGCTCTCAAGCAGGGTATGGTAGGCGACGTCCTCTTCTGTCAGCAGTCTATTATCCACCCCCTTCTCTAACTGAGTGACAGCAGGACACAACCCAATGGCCTTGGCTTTGTGGGAGGGATCCAGAAGCAGAGTATTTTAAAAAAGATGAGATTAGGGGACATAAACCAGAGGAGATGCCTCCGAAACAGTCAGGAACTAACCAGCAAAGCCCCGGAGGTCACTGTCTCTGCACTGTCCCACTGCTCCCAGGTGCTGTACGAGGATTGCCGGATGGTGGCTGTGAGCGCCCCGTACGTGGCAGGCTTCTTAGCCTTCCGAGAGGTCTCTTTCCTGGTGGAAGCTGTTCAGAGACTTCAGCAGGAGCAGCCCAGGCTCAAACCTCAGGTGTGGCATATTTCTTTGTCCTGAGTTGAGCTGTCGTGAGGGCGCAGGGCACTGCTGAAAGGTGTTCTTCCCTCTCCTGAGACGTCCCTGCCGGGCCGTTTCCTGCTGGCAGCGCGGGAAGTGCAGCGTCCGAGTTGCATTGAAGCACCCATTGCCCTTTCCTTAGGGACCAGGGACGCTAGGCCGAGAACAGCCAGGCCTCCCTTGGCCATGGGAGTCCCATTCTGGGGGCAGCGCCAGTGACGAGTGCTGCCCGCCACTAAGAGCTCGTGCTGCTGATCGCTTAGAGTCAGGTGTAGGCAGCGCCGCAGGAGGACCCTCACAGAGAGAAGAAAAAGAACGGGAGAGACTTCTCCTTCCGCACAGGGCCAGCATCGCTGTTTTGCTTATTGGAGTGGCTCTTGGCGCGCAGGAGATAACATTTCTTTTTTGGCTCTTTCAGGTACTTCTTGTAGATGGGAATGGCCTGCTCCATCCCAGAGGTAGGACTTTACCGGAGAGCCCTGCTCTCCGGGATCCACACGCTGCTGCTTGAGATGCCTGTTCTCTGGTGTCCAGCAGTTACAGTGACTCGTTGTTGGCAGGATTTGGCGTGGCCTGTCACCTTGGAGTCCTGACGGATCTGCCATGCATTGGAGTGGCCAAGAACCTCCTGCAGGTGGATGGCTTGGTCAGGGATGAGCTGCATAGAGAGCAGGTTAGGCCAGGCTGGGAATTTATTTCCACTCTTGAACATCCCAAGAGAACTGGGACAGCCGCGTACAGGTGCCTTCTCACCAACTGACCTTGTGTGTGTTTATCCCTAGATCCGTTCCCTGCAGAGGGGAGGAGATACGTTCCCACTGACAGGCGCTTCGGGGAGAGTCCTGGGCATGGTAAGCTGCGGGGAGTTTCCCTCTTCGCTTGGCTCTTAAGTCTTCCAGCTTTGTGTAGCTGGGAGCGCTGGAGGATGTTGTCTCTACAGTGGGATGGTCTCGGTGATACTAGTTCAGGGAGACACGGCGTCAACGGGTGACAAGTAACACTGCTTTCCCCTTCCTGTGAGCTCAAACATTTGTAGAAAAAGTTGACAGTTCAGGTGTTGGCTATATTCATGTCCACGGCCATAGCATCTGAGGTGCCATGCTCCAGCACCCCTCTCTGTGAACCACAGTCACATTCTGTAGCAGCTTACCAGGAAGAAACGTGGGAACATCTGACCGAGTGCCACAGGGGAAATGGGTAGATGTGAGAAACCTCCCGTGTCTGGTGTTATTTCAACGTAGTCTGCATTAGCCAGTCTCACTGCTTCTCAGAGCGGCGTGAAGCATTTGGAGAAGGGCCACAGGGGTCCAAAAGGGGCAAACAGTCCCTATGAGGAGATACTGGGAAGCAGAGGATCAAGAAGGCTGGGAGTTACCAAATACACAGCCCACCTGAAGGCAACCGGCTAACTCATAACTCATCTGCCACTCTGTATTTGTTAAAATAAGCCTCTGAAGTAAAAAGTAAACGATAAAAATAACGATAAAATATCGTTCTTGTTTCTCAATGCACAGGTCCTGCGTAGCTACAACAGCTCGAAGCCACTTTATATCTCTGTGGGTCACAGGGTGTGCCTGGAGACAGCCGTGCGTCTGGTCAAGTCCTGCTGCAGGTACCGGATCCCAGAGCCCATCCGTCAGGTACAAAAGCAGGGGAGCCGAGGAAGGGGAAGGCAGGCCAGGAGTAGGGAAGCAGGCAGCGGAGGGGGCTGTGGATGCCAAGCCTGTGGCGATGTTTCAGAGCCTTAGTTTGCCACTCAGCTGCAACTGACAGTTCTGCAGCTGGCACCCTTCTTGCTGGCCTGTTCTTCCCTAGCCTGTTGTGGTGGTGTTCACGTGGTAGTGAACTGATCCTTCCTTCTTCCTTGCTTGTTCTTCTGACGCAGTGCCTGGAAGCACACACGGCCCTTACTGCGGACCCAGCCTGACTGATTTCTTGGTTCCTCTCTGCAGGCAACTTCTGTGATGCTGATGTTAATATACGGGAGCTGGAAATGCAGCTTTCCTGGGCACTCTGAGCTTAGCACAGACCGCAGTGCTGCTCCTCTGGGCTTTTCCCTGCTACTGCACTCCGCAAGGAGCTGCAGGCTCTGGGGCGGCAGCCAGCCAGCAGGTGACAGCACTGGATCACCATCAGTGAGCTGCAGCTGCCACCAAGGCTCAGCTTCAGACTAATTAAATCACAGCAGGGCTGGAGGAAAGGATCTGGAGAAGTGTAAAGCCTCTGGGACTTCTAGCCTGACAAGTGCTTCCCTTCTCTCAGGGTCACCCTGCTGTTAGCGGCTGAGGCGGGCCAGAGCCAGGGACTGCCCAGGGAGCGGGGCCCATTCCGATGTCCCTGCTCATAACGTTGCCCTGGAACACGCCGTTCGCGTTGCTGCGCTGCCGTGCTTGTCAGGTGTCTGGCCACCTTTGCTCTGCAGCTCCTCAGAGCGACACTAAGATGATCCTGCTGAGGGCTGTTACGCAGTCTCTGCACACAGGAGCTTCTCATTGGTACTGCAGTGTTTTCTGAAAACAGCCTTGAGTCTATAGCTATAAACCAGACAAAAATCTAACACCTTAGAGCAAAACAAACCTTGAAGCATCCATACCAGAACGGGAGTTTCTGATCTCATAAACCACTACCTGCCAGACGGGAGTAGGCTGGTAGTTCTTCTTATGTAATCTCTTCCAGCAAGGGACAGATGCCTCCGCAGAGCTCTGAGCTAGCTCTGCAGTTTGGCATGTTCAGAAGAAAGGGGAAAAGCATTCCTTTTGGGAACAACAAGTTGTCTTGGAGCTTTTCATCACCCTCATTTCATTTCCAACTATCTCCAGTATTTGTCTGTGTGCTGAGACTCTTCTTGTTCTCTAACTGCGACCTTTATTTATAGTGATGGAATGAATTGTTGTCACTTTCCTTACCGAGAGATTAAAAATCCAAAAGGGAGCGCGTTTACTGTAGAGGTAGAGGGATTGCAGGAGATAAGAACACTTAAACCTAAAGCTGGAGTTAGGATGTAGAAGGCTGCAGGCAGTCCTGCGGTGGATGACTGTCTTGGCCTTTTTGCTATGGTATGTCCCCAGAACCAGCCTGCAGACCTGATGGGTGATGTGTGCTTATGGCTTTCCCAGTGTTGTGAAAGACTTCTGGATCGTTAGCTCTTAGCTTGTAAGTCCTGGTAGCCCTGGAAGTGTGACGCTCTTAAAGAGAGCTCCGCTGCCCGGACCTTCTTGAGGCTGTGTTTGTGGTGTGTATGAAGGCAGCACTATGCTGCAGCATGTGTAGTGCTGTGCAACTGTTGTGGGAACTTAAACCTTCTACGTTCCTAGAGGTACGGCTGGCCAGTCTGCATAGGGCATGTTCTGCTGCTTGGGCAGGCAACAGTATCTAGGCAGTGATCAGAAACAGTTTGGTTTGCATTTAGTGCACAACGTGGTCGTGCTGCCAAAGGAACTGTGGCTGCGGTGCAGGTGAGAGAGGTGATCTTTCAGAGAAAGCAGAGGGAAGTTCACCAGCCCCTACAGCCAGTGTTTACGTCCCACATAGTCCTTATTCCACGTGTAAGAGCAAGGCCGATCTGGGAGAGTTTTGCTTGCATGGGGGTGATCTGGCCCAGTGAGCTTGTGAGATTTTGAGGTTCTTCTGCAGAGATTTGGTCATTTGGAGCCACCCAGACGGGGGTTGAGGTAGGCAGGAGCTGCCATCCCAGAATAATAAGCAAAGCATTCAAACTGAGCAGCACTGGAACAATACCAAGCCCTCCTGAGAGCAACTGCCCTTGCCTACTTCTGGCAGAGGTCAGAACCCCTCTCCAGTGTTCGCCCACACGCCGAGCCTGCTCAGACCCAAGATCCCCAGGCACAGCGGGGAAACAGAAGCTTTTAACACTCTCCAGCTGGCAAGGATCGCACCGGGACTGACTCTTCGGCTCTCGCTGTTTCAGGTTCCTGGTTGGCCGCACACCAGCCTCCAGCTCACTTGATGATCCTTTTAGCTCCAGCTGGCACCCTGCCCCGCTGGTTCCTGCTGGCTCAGGATGCGGCTGACGGGACGGCCTGATGTTGCTCCAGCCCACCAAGAAGGACAGAAGTAGGCCTGCCCAGGGCTGTGAGTTTCTGCAGGTCGCTTCATGTGAAGTATTAAACGCTTGCCCTTAGGAGAAATGAGAAATAAGCCATCGTTGCTCTCCTCTGTGCGAATAGCTCCTGCTGCCCAAATCAGTGGCTGATATCCTGAAACTTGTAACTCCCTTCAGACGTAGCCCCCACTGCAAGCTTGCTGTGTGCGCAGGCATCACTGCTGCCCCTCATAAAATAGGCAAAGCAACAATTCCAGACCCTAATGCCAGCACTAGTCCCCTCTGAAAATAGAAACAATCTGTGAGGATTATTACGGGACAGTTATCCATCTTATTGATTAGCCTCTTGGGTAATACGCTGGGTTAAGCTGTCTCTCAGCGCTGCAGTAGGAGTGAGGACTGGCCAGTAACTTGCAACCTAATCAAGCATTAGCTTATGTTAGCAGCAGAACAGGGTTGGGGTTTTTCTTCCCTAGAAAAACAGTTTGTAGGTCTGACTCCTGCTACCTTGGTCTCCCAGTAGGGACTCTATTGAACAACCTCCTTCCCTTGTTATAAAATACATCACGTAATCTCTTATCCTGAAGAGTGATCAAAGTTATTTGTCAGTTCAGTTATGAAACTGTCCAATTATAGAGAGAAGGGAAAAAGATCTCCCAAACAAACCACCCCTTATGTAACTATTCTTCATTCTCGAGCCTGCAGAATTGTTGAGCAGTTGTGGAGCTGCGTCTCCAGCAGTAAGCAGGGACAGCCTCCACCCGAGAGGTCTGGCGAGGAGCGGCAGGGCTGGAGGGGTGGTGGGGAGCTGCTTGAGCTACGGGAGAGACTCTTCAGAAGGAGAACAGCAATGAGAGTGGCAAATGCTTCAAGCACAGCCACTGGGGATGTGTTAACCCACTTTATTAGCATGATCATCATATGCTGTGAAGCTTTTCCAGCTGGGAAGGTCACATACTGCTCTTTAAGTGGAGAGACACACTGCCTTTGAGGTGGGGCACAGCAGCTGTTCTCAAAAGTCACGGCGAAGCAGTGTTTTTGAGAAAGGAAGTTGCTAAAAAAGCAAAAAACTTTGAGGGAATGTAGAAATCAACTGCCAGTTCTCAGAGTTGTCCGAGAGCCCAGGATCTGCGTGTTTGTGATAGCATCTAAGAGTCTTCTGCACGGGAAAGCTGAACAGTAACATTTCTGGGGAACAAGAGCACCCAGTAAATGTCCAGCCACACTTTCGCTAGCTAGGATTTCCGTTGGTGTTCTCCTTGCCCCGTGCTGCCCACACGCTATCCTGCATTGCTGACAAGGCACAGCAATGTAGTTTTCCTGGTGAGCTCAGGAGGGCTCATGTCACAGGAGAGTGTATCAGAAGAGGAAGGGAGGAGCTGGACCCTTGCACGAGGATGCATTTGATGAGGTCTGGTGATGGCTCCAGGCTCAATTTCAAAGGAAGAGGGCAGTAAACCATGAATTTGGTAGCATCTCAACGTTACTCCTTTTGATTTTGATGCTGGAAAGCAGAGCCCAGAGCGCGGATACAGCCTGGCGTGTAAACCACTCCCGTTGCCTTCCTTGTCAGCTTTGCCCTGGGACTCGTGAGGTAGGACAGTGTGAAAGGAGTGACAGTCACTTGCCTTGCCGCTGCTGCCGAGAAGCAATAGAGCCAAGGATGTTCTTGTGTCTTGTCTCCGTTTGCTTTTAGTGGATGTTTTTACCTGCTGTAGCTGCATAATTACCATCGCACAGCCAGCCCATCAGGCGCATAGGCGGGATGAGCCAAGCTCTTGCCTAGGGAAAAGGATATGCAGCAGACGAGTGGAGCGCTCCTCCATCTGTTGTTGCATCATACAACTGCTGGAACAGAGGAAGGAAAGGAATGGGTACAAGAATGGGCAATGCCAACTTCTCTCTTTTCATCCCATGTCCTGTTGAGAACTCGCCTGCTGGACTGCCGTATTCCCAGACTCTTCGCAGCCCTCTCCATAGCCTTGTTCCCCTTTTCAGTTTACACTTTCCTGTGGAGGGCAGAGTCCCATTTCTCAGCTGATGAGTGTGACCAGAAAAGCTAATCCTTTGGGAACATCACAGCGTCACAGCTATAAAGACCATGGATGATCTTGGAGCACTCTGAGCCGGGCGGCTGCAGCCTGCACCTGCTTACAGTGCCAGTGGCGGTCCCTGTTAGCGTTGTGTCCCTGGGACACGGCTTCTGTTTCACTGAGTGAAGGTTATTGCAGCAGAGTCCATGGGGCATTCTCCTGCTCTGGGAAAAGCCAATAAAATGCTCCAGTAGTTCCCCACCTTTTGAGAAGGGATCTATGAGCCACTGTCTCATGCTAAATTGCCTTGCAATGCTGCAGAGATCTGCCTTTACATCCATATGGGTTTGGCACTCCCAACAGCTTTCTGGGGGCCAGGGGACATACTACTTCTATACATCAGTATGGGCCGAAGGATTTTGGTAGCTTTGAGCAAAAGGGATGAAGAAGATCCCAAGAAACAGAAGGGTGGGCAGAGTCCTGGGCCGAAGGGGAGTCATTGGTTTTGGGTGTCTTTATCTGCAAGCATTTTGCTGATGCACAAGAACTCCTCAGCACTGCGGAGGCCTGCGTGTGATCACGGCATGCGATCCCCTTACAGAGTGAGGGTGGTGAAGCAGCTTCTGTTGGTTCAGTGGCAGAGCTGGTTTACTTTGTGGAGTATCTCCTCTTGAGGGAAGGAAGACTTACCCTGTGCTCAATTTTCTAACAAGTCCGTTCCATCTCTCATCAGACAGTGATGAGCTATTGCTGGGGAAGGCCTGTGAAGGAGCTTAGCCGCTTGTTACATTTTCACAGAATCAGAATCGCTAAGGTTGGAAAAGACCTCTGAGATCATCTAGTCCAACCGTCAACCCAACACCACCATGCCTGCTAATGCATTTTCCTGCATTGCATTTGGAGGTGCCTACATGTGGAAGAAGTCATTTGGGTTGGTTCAAAGGATGAAAGCACTGGACCACTCTCAGACCCCCGGGTCTCTCCTGCTTCTGCTGTCGGGGTTTAGGAAAGGGGAGTTGCAGTTCTGGCGTAGACAGGGCAAAATGGAGAAGCAGCTCATCACCTCAGCAACTCGCCCTTTGCCAGTGAACACCTCTTCTCGCTGAGCCTCTGGAAGTCCTTGGTGGCCTGTCACATCCCTGGACGATGAGGAGTAGCCATTCAGTGCAGGTGTAAGGTGAGGGCTTCCAGCCAGGTCAGTGCTTGCTGCAAGGAGCTCACTGCGCTGCAGTGTGTGCTGAAAGCCTGTGCTAGTTTGTCCCCTGGCTCTCGTAGGGACCCTTGGTGAAGGCTGCAAGCCAGGATTTGCTGAGGAAGCCTGCTCTGGGTCCTACTTCGGCTGTTCATCCTGCCGTGCTTGGGGTAGGTCAGGGCTGCGCAGACCTTACGCACCGGCTGGCAGGAACTGTCTGTGCCCAATGTCTCACCTCCTTACTCCTACGAGTAAGGGGCAGACAGCAAGGGTTCAGCGAGTATCATTTCTGCTTCTGAAATGGACTGTATTCCAGTAAGGCTGTTTGGTCCTGGACCCTCTATTTCTTCATTTTAAGTCTTCATTCTCCCAAGCAGCTTGCAGTGAGGCACAGAAACCGAACAAAGAAAGAAACATGCAGGGTCCTCTTTGCAACACAGTCGTACAAGAGCTATTTGTGATGTACTGACATCAGGGTGTGCAGGGGCATACTGGGATAACAAAGGGCAGGCACCAAGCAGGCTGATCCATCCATTTTCACTTCTTTTCCTCCTTAATTCCAGGCTGATATTAGATCGAGGGAGTATATTCGGAAGCAGCTGTGTTCACCACTGGAGGTCGTCTCTTCTGAGCCCGAGAGGTAGGTGTGTGGGCAGCCCAAGCAGCTGCCTCTCCAAAGGGGATCTGCTCATGTAATGATCTTCAGTAATGGCATTAAAGGGACAGACGGGGTAACAAAGTGAGCTCAAGTGACATCAGGACATATGCTGCCTCCATAAAGGGTGGTTTCTGGCGATTGTAGCCATGCTACTTCACACGTTTCTTCCGCAGAGCACTGTGTCCTAGGCTGGGGAAGGTCGTTGGGGATTTGGTCCGTTTCCGGTGCCTGCGATAAGCAAAGCGCTAACGCCTACAGGTGTGACACGAGGCTGAACAGAAATACCCTGCAGGGAGCTGGTTTCTGCCCCCAGAAAGCAAGGGGAGGGCCAGGCTCCCCCACTCTTACATAATGTAGGCCAGCGGCTGCTCTGTTCAACGGTGTCAATCCATAGCAAGTCCACTGACGCGCAGGAGCTCCTTGTGTTGTGGCTACGCTTCCTCTTCAGCATAATTCACGAGGGTGTTGTTGGGTTCCCCTCAGACCCACACCAGTACCAGGCTGGACAGATACCGGATAGCCCTGCCTGAAGAGCTGCTCGGGGATGAAGTGTGTCAGGACTCCAAGCCCACTCTGCTCTCAGGGTCCTGATGGACCAGGAAGGGTGAAGGTTGTTGGTGGCAGTAGTGAGGGATTACTTACGCTGACTGAGACAGCTCCTATGGATTCCTTAGGACACCTGGTTGGTGCTGTGCTCAGCTCCTCTGTTCTTTGAGTCATGCAGCCAGAAGCAAAAGAAGGGGCGTTCTCTGCTCTTGTAGTGGCAGTTGCACAGCATGGCCAGGCCGTGGGGGCAGCCCTATGCAGTGCCAGGCTGGGCGTCCCCTGTTTGTGCTGGAGCTTCATCTCTAACACCTCCAGCACCTCCCTGCCATGGCAGGTGCTGTAGCTCACACGAAGGCTAGCTAGTGTGGGGGTCTGTGCAACAGAAAACCCAAACTCATTCCATTTATGAACATATGTCTCAAAACCTGTGTATCTGAGCCCCGTATCCACCAAGTGTCATAGTTATTTGGTCTTCTTGCTTTCTACTTTTTTTAAAGTCTGTGACCCTTCCTTGTTTTTGTTCCTAGCACAAAAAAGGAGGCTGAACTGAATGATTAGTCCGATGCCAGAAGAAACTGCAGGGCTCCTCTTCACTGGATCCTCTCCTCCACCAAGACTGTGGTTTCGGCCAGTGCAACAGCCGAGTGCCACCCCAGGGCAGAGCAGTGCAAGGCCGCGTCCGTCAGGACAACGCCAGCCCCAGCGCGTGGTTCTGGGGGGCAGGCAGACCAGCTTCTGTTCAAGGATAATGTTTAGGGCATGTTTCTCAGGGTTCTTTTTTAAGCATTGTAAAAATATTTGTGTAAGCAAAGGTACAGTTGTAAGTTTGCTACAACTTACTTGAGTACTTGGGCACTCGCAGGAGGTGGTTTACAAAGAGACGCTGAGGCACCTCACTTAGTTAGAAACAGACTCCAGAGCTGGCCTTTGGCTCCCACCACACCTCTGTGGCACGGAGACTTCCCTTCTTGTCGTTTTTGGATCAGCTTCCGCGCAGTCCCTGCAGCCTGTACTCTCACATTCACTTTGCGTGTCTCCGGGGAACAGAAGCCCAGTACGCAGCTCCGGCTGGTCCTGACAGACGGGCAGAGGACGCTGTGTTTCAGGTGGGCGTGTGACTCAGGAGGGAGGGGACGGAGCCAACAGTCTGCCGCGGATTTTGGAAGAGGCTCGGAGGTCTGAGCCCCAGTGCCTGAGCTTTCCGTCTGTTTGGTGTAGGTGGCTTCTGCGTGCCTGCTGCCTTGGTGCCACGCAGCAGCGACCAGACCTCGGTGGCTGCGTGTGGGTCATTGTGCTGTGCCCTGGTGTTGCTGCTCTCGGTGGGGACTTGCTCTGCGTTCCTGAGGGGCACGGACCCAGGGCATGATTCAGATGGAAGGGCATTGTGGTACCCAGACTTGCTTGGTGGTACTGTGACCCTCTGCGCAGTGACTGAGGCGGGGGGCTCACGGTGCAGACCGGCTCTTCCCGAAGGAAAGACCAGCTCAGGGGAAAGGAGAATTTCCCATCAAGGAGAATGGGGAGGGAGGTCCTTCCTAATACACAAATCAGGGTGGCCAGATCTCAGGCTTGGGTTTTTGTCGTCTGAATGGACTGGGAGGACTCGTGTCGGGTCAGGAGGGAGCTCTCTGTGCCCAGACGCTTGGACCAACACCATCAGTTAAGCCGTTTGGGAAGCTCTGTTTTAACAGCAGAACAAACAGATTCTATCCCTGAATGGATATAGCGAGTCTTGTCCAATTTGCAGGGGTAAAGCTTTTCCTCCAAAGGTGTGGGTTCGTGCTTGTATTCGGCAGGTTATTCCTGACCATTTCTGACGAAAATTGGAGCAGATATATGAGTTCTTGAACACAGCCAAAATTCTGGCATGTTGATTTTATAAAAAACTGGCTGTGTAAGATTCCAGCCTGAAGAGGAAAAAGGATGTTTTCCTGGGATTGGAGAGGGGTGCTCGGGGTCAGGACTCCTGTGGTCTGTTTTCAATGCTGCCAAGCACTTCACTTTTGCATAAATTTATCTTACAGCTTTTGTTGCTCCTTTCTCACCGCCACCTCAGTCTCGGTGCTGCTTTGGGTGTGGAGGGCATGCAGCCCCTTTCGCCTGTCTGTGCAGCATCTGCTAGACCCGAGTCTGGGCTGGCTCCTCCTTCAGTGCCATGCCCTGAAACCCGGGAGGGGAAAAGGGAGGAAGGAGCGAACTGGGCTCCCCTGGGGCCCATTTGAGGAGCTTTGTTGGGCCGGTCCTCAGGAGCGTTGAGAAGGGGGACAGGTGCTGACAGGGTGCTTCCCAAAAAAACCCTTGCTGATAGATCTGTTTTAAGACAAAAGCCAGAAGCAGCTGTAGTTTTCAAGCGCCGAGAAGGAGCGTGCCATCTCCTGGGAAGCCTCAAAGCTGTTTTCACATGGGAGTTTGTTATGTGGGTGGACAGAGACTGGGAAGGAAAAAACATCGCAGTGAAAGTGTGCTCCTTTGATCCTGGTGATGTGTGTGGGATCAGAGGGGCTGCCTGGCAGGCCAGGGTAAGAAGCAGCATCTGAGTTTGCGTCTGGCGCTGGCTGTGGCCGGGCACGGGGTGCGGGAGGCCGGTGGGCAGCCCTCCCTGGCCGGGGGGACGCGAGGGCAGGCTTCTCGCCTCGCTCCCACCGCCACGGGCGCAGCACCTCTTCTGACACGTCGTGTCCCCTGTCTCGAGGGAGCACTGCGGAGAGCGAGCCTCCTAAAAAGCAACCCCGCGACCGCGCTGACTGCCAGCTTGAGAAACCAGCGAAACAACCGAAGGCCGTGGGAACAGCCTCCCCCAGTGCTGCCACCTCCCTCACCCGCTGCGAAGACACCCGGAGCTGTCGGGGGGCAGCGGGAGCCCGGCCAGAACGCCGCTTCCCAGCTCCCAGGTGTGATGGGGAGGGGGCCCCGGCAGTGACCTCTTGCGAGGGAGGAGCATTAGTCGTGTAATTAGCAGCAGTGGCCCACTCTCCCTGCAGCAGGACACTCAGTCTGGCTTAACGAGGAAGGGCTTTGCTGTGCAGAGCTGTCTGCTGGGGCAGGAACCCCCAGACCCCCTAAACCCCCTCCTGCGCTCCCCCCTCGGCACGCAGCTGGGTGCCTTCAGCTCTGAGCGCAAACACCCCCCTTTCCCTTTCTGCCAAGACTGTTGGACTTGGGGCGAGCCCTGCAGGAACCCCAGAGCCGGTAGGGGCAGAGGTGTTAACTAGTGAGCTCTTAATGGGGGAATTGGTCTGGGAGCTTTCCCAGGAGCCGCAGGACTGCTGTCGGCAGCCAACGGTTCATTCGTTTCTCGTTCCAACCGCGTGTGAAGCAGCAACTTCGCTAAACCACGGGGAGCGGGTCTTGTAAAGCCTATCACAAATTTAAGCGCATATGGCACGGTGAGGGGAGCAGGTGGGTGTTTCTTAGATCTTGTGGGCAGAACACCAGAGAAATCCAGCTTTTTTTTGCCTATTGCCTTGGCCTGGACTTTGCTGGCCCAGGGAGCAGCCTGCTCGTGCCGGGGTGCCACCAGCCCAACCCAGGCTCATCCCAAGCCCTGGGTCACCGCACTCCTGCTGCAAATGTGTCTCAGCAGTGCTGAAGCACCTCATGTGGCTCAGCTGTGCCAGAGGAGGGGTCTGTCTGGGGACTGCCCTGCTAGAAAAGGGGTTTCCTCAGCAGGCGGGACCGCAGCTCCTTGACCCGGCTGCACAGGCTGAAGCGGGTGAGTGCAGCTTTAAGCTCTCCTGATGTGTTGGTGATTTTCTGTGCTTCTGGTTGGTGTTTGACCTTGCGAGGGCTGGGCTGTGCCTGTTGGTGGAGGTTCTGCAGCGAAAAGATGTGAGCTGCGCTATGTTGAGCCCGGTTCCTCAGTAGGACCGTGAGGCTCTTGCTGTTGCGGGTCTGCCGCCGGGGGTTGCCGCCGCCTCCCGGGCTCCGGGCTTTCTGGTGTGCGTAAGTCGGTCACGCAGCGGGAGAGCTGGGGCTGGTGACGCTGCTGTCTTCAGGTGGCCTGTGTGCTGCAGGGGAGACGCCTCTGCCCGGAGAGGTGAAGTGGGAAAAAGTGAACAGTAACAAAAAACCCCACCCAAACCCCAAAAAGACAAAAAGCATCGCCATGCGCTGCTTCCCCCGGGCATTGCCGCCCGCTGCCGCTTCCCTCCGCGTGAACTGATGTGTCTGTCTGCTCTTCTTCCTCTGGTAAACTCCTGAGACTGGGTGACTTGGGATTAAAGTCCCCTTTACAGCGTTGGGGGACAGAGGGGCGTTGCCTTTAGGGTGAGACCTTGCGGCGCTTTCTGCAGAGCCGGGGGAGCCGAGGGCTCTGTTCTGCGCGGGTTTAGTATTTACCTGTACTGCGCGATGCGCTCTCAGCTGCCAAAACCTGGGGAGGCGGTTAAACAAACGGACTAATCTCCGTGTTTGGTGTCTACTTGTGGCTCTCTGAACACAATAAGGGATTAACTTGGTCTTTATCTAATTGGTTTATAAACTAGGGAAGGGAAAATCGCTTTGTAATGCATGAAACCTCCTCTTAATAGAAACTCAGACTAGAGCCTGAGTGTCCTTCCTAAGCAAACTCATACACATCTCTTCCTTTTTAACTCTCCGTTAGCTGGAAATTAGCTTTTCTGGGTGTTAAGTTTTTGTCCTCTGCTTCCCAACAACTTATTGCTGACTTGGTATAAAGCCTTGCCTTCTGTTATTGCCAAGGATGCTTTTCTCTGTACCATTTCGATCTGTGATGGTTCAGGAGTCTCCGAATGGGTCTCGTTGCTTGGTACCTCCTCAGTGCTGCTGGTGAACAGGGCATGGGGCTGGAGCTGTGGGGTGACAGCAGCCGTGCGTGCTGCAGACCACAGCCTGGCCCTCCGCGCGGGGATGCGGCGGTGCCTCCCGCGTGACAAGCAAGGGCTGTAAGCTGGGGCAGAACTGTTCACTAGCCTTAATAGCTAACTGTAAGTAACTAAGGGCTGAGAAAAATCTGGGAAGAAGTGGAATGGGGTGAAACCAAAGGGGAAGGAGGTGGAGAGATGAAGGAAGGAGGTTGAATCCTCTCTTGTGGCTGCAGTGAGGGCTCTGTAAAAAGGAGAAGGTTGTTGGGATCGTTCTTTAGCTTCTCACGACTGAAATAGTGTACGGTAACGCAATCCTTGCCCCTCTGCCGTGTGCCTGGAGGATGGATTAAGGCTGACTACCTTTGATTAAACTAATCTGCTACCTCTGCTGCTTTATCCTTCAGCCGGTGCTGCCGGGTGGGGCTGGCCTGTAGCACCGGCATCCTCCCGCTCCGGGTGGCTGCTCCATAGCCTGCACTGTTGGGATATGCCGTGTGGGTTCGGATTTCCCGACTCCCTCCTGTGCTCTCTGTAACAGATGTGGCACTGAGACAGCTCTGCAAAATGATTCCTGCTGGAGTCGTGTCGGGGGTGTGGAGCGTGCCTAATCCCTCCCCTGCATGAGAACATGCTGCTGGGAGGGGACGTGCGAGTAGGAAAGCTTTAAAGGACTGCCCGTTCTTGGGAATGCTTGGATCTGCCTGGCCTGCGCAGCCTCCCGTGCGTGGCATCTGCGCGTGGGCCACGTGGCCGGGTGGCTTTCCGAGCCACGACGGCGAGGAGAGGGCTGCGTGTCCCCCCAGGGCTCCCAGCCGCTGCCCTGCTGCCAGCCCCTTCCTCCAGGAACCTGGTAATCGAAGCAGGAGCCATTTCTTGGCTTCACTAGTGGGGAGGCTGGGGGGAGTCGCTCGCCCGGCTGAGATGCGTGTGTTGGAGAGCCCTTTCTGGCTGTCATGCCGTAGAGTCATCAACAGACACAGCCGGCACTGGCTTAATTAAACCTGAGCCGCCCCATGCGGAGCCTCCTCGCTGCAAGCTTGGCTACTGCAGGTCAGGCTCAGCCCTGCACACAGTGAGAGGCAGATCAAAGGCTGCTGAAGAGCTTCGCCATGCAAACGTGAGCTGGCATGAAGAAACAAACCCATTCCCCTTCTGAACCCGGTATTGGTGCCACCCTTCCAGGTAGGAGCTTCTCACCTGCCTCCTGAGAGCTCTTACGGCCGCTTGCTTCACAGCTTTGTTTGCCCTCCGAGGATCCGAAGGGAGATGGAAGGTTTGTGGCAGTCAAACGATAAATTATTTGTTCTGCTACAGATTCTCTGGATCTGCTTCCTCTGTGTGTTGTTTTGTGGACGTCTAGAGATCAGGAAGGAAGATCTCTGCACGTGTGCTGCTTGTCTGGGGTGCCTTGATAAGGGAGAGAAGATGCTTTAGGATGCAAGTCTGTGTCTCTCTTCTGATTATTCAAGGAGTCTAGATGAGTAACTCCATCACAGATGTCTAAAGCTGGGCGAGATGAATTTCCACCTCCGTGTCTGGAGCTTGTGGCAGGCTAGATACTGCCTGTGCAGTTTGTATTGCAAGGACTGAGCTCTGGCGACTCAAGGCTTGTATTTCAGCACACTCCTGCTGAGGGCAGGGAGAGTGGCTTTCTTGGGGCACTCTCCGCCCCCCAGTTCTCATTCCTCTTCCCTTCTGACTTGTAGGGGTCAGGTGGGTTTAGAAGGGGCAGTCTCCCTCATGCTTCACCAAACCAGGTCCATCTGTAGACTGGTGGCATCAAGCCATCACCTGGGTGCAGCGTGCACCCACAGGCTGCAGAGCTCCTGCCGCAAGCAGCTGAGCTTCCCCTGCCGTGCTTCCATCGCTTCGGGCTTGCGTAGAGCTGGCTGGGGCAGCTGTGTGCCGCTGGCTCCATCCCTTCTGCTCTGCTTGGAGCAGGGAGGCCGCTCGCCAGCTGTGGGCCCCAATCTCTGGCTGCAAACAGGCATTTTTAGTGTTGGCCCTCTCTGGGACAGATGAGCCTCGTCAGGGCATCCAGAAGCCTCTTGTGCCCTGGATGCGATGGTCGGTGCTAGCGGACGGTGCCTGTGCGTGCAGAGGGCACTGGTGAGCTTGGGAGGCATCACGGTTCCCTTGCAGTTATCTTCTTTTGTCCTAAAATGGTTCTCCGCCCCAACCACGCTTCCCCTTGTTGGTCTCAGTTGATCCTCTCTAATACTGATGCAGACACCTCTTGCCAGAGTCCTGACAGCCCCTGGCTTTATTTTAAGGCCACGTTAATTAAAAGCAAATGAGCGGAATTTCTCTTGACATCTGAATTAATAGCAAATGAGATAATTATGAGCTGTGCCATTAGGGTGATGGAGCAGCTTGTACAGGGCTCAGCCCAAAAGGCGGCAGATCTGCAGTGCACACGCACGAACCTCCCCTTTCTGGAGGCAGGGGCCGTGGCCGAGCCCCCCGCACAGCGCCTGGCGGGGCGGGAGGGTGGGAGGCAGGGGCCGCGTGATGCTCTCGGCTTGGGCAGATGGGAGTAAAGACCCAATTTTTTTGCTAGAAGAGCTTGAGCCAGGGCCAACAGTCTCTGCCCGCGTGGAGGGGAGCTGGCCGGAGGGGGCCGTGAGCCTTGGCGGGCAGAGCCAAAGCCGTGCCCAGGCAGCTGTACCCCCACGGGGGATCGGAAGGGGCCGGGGGACGCGCGAAGGTGCCCGCTCCATCTCTGGGGCAACTGGCTGGATTTACTGGGGGCCAAGGAGCCGTCGCTGCTGGGCAGACGGGGCAGTGAGCCTCCTCCCGCTGTGCCTGGGCTCGAGGAGGAGGATAGGGTGGCAAAACAGAAGGTGAAGTGGGGCTGGCTGCTCTCCCGGGGGGCAGCCCCCCGGGGCCCTGCGCACGTAGCTCGGCAGGTCCCCGCGCGTGCCGGCTTCCTTCCCCAAGGGCGCACTCGGAGCGCCTCTGTTCCCATTCTGGAGGCCTGATCAGCTTTAAAAATACAAAACGAAGGCCATAAAATCACCCTGTAATTAATTCTTGGTTTAGTTTCCAACTCAAGGGCTTGATGCAGAATGTTTCCTTAGGAACATGCTTTTTCCTGCTTTTCTTGGACTCGCTGCTTGGCTTGTTGTACCTCTGCCTGCAAACCCCCAGCTGTTCACACTCCACTGCTGCTTACGAGCTAGTGCATTGATTTTTTTTCTTCTTTTTTTTCTTTTTCTTAAATGTTGTACTTATTGAGCACTCCTGAGAACCTTGTGCATGGGAGGCCCCTGGTGAAGGCAGGGACTCCTGCCTCGCGCCCTGCCTGACGTAGGTGTCTCCGCCAGGGGACGAGCATCTCCCAGCTGATGTTTTGACTGGAGCTGTTTCTCCTGTATGGAAACAGCTCCTGTTTGTGTGCTGATTAGGAGGATGGGATTAACCAGGCCAGCGGCGTGTCTGGAGGCAGGGCTGCATGCCTGCGATGACAGGCGCAGGCAGAGGATGAAAGGGAGAGGGGGTGCTGCGAGCCAGCTCTGCTCCCATGTCATCACTCGGAAGAGAAATGTCCATCTTCTTCATGAAGAGCATTATTGCCCGCTATAAAATACCAAACAAATTCTTAAGAGAGTGTTTAGGATCTGGAAGCCTGTGATAAATCTCGTAGCTTTGTAACTTGCTCAAGATTATGGTGGGTAGCAATGTGATTAAAGAGCTCTGATTAACACACAAACCTTGTTTGTAACGAGTAGGATTGGCAGGGCTTGGGAAATCCAGCTGGCATATAACAAGGTTTCTCCAACAAATTACTTGGATATCAATTAGTTTGCTAGGTAAATGTCACCTGGTTTATCTTTGTTTGCAGAAACCGGGTATCCAATTAATTTGATGTGGTTATTGCTTGTGACTGACACCACCGCGGCCGCTACAGCCTCAGGGGCGAGCAGGGCAGCGCTGGCAGCGGCCAGGCTCTACCCTACCTGTGGGGCAGCATCAGGGGCAGGGAAATCCCGATCCCTTGAGGATAACATCAGTGTCTCTCCTGGTGTTCCTGCTGGGCAGAGTTCTGCTCCGGAGCTCAGGGATGGGCACTGGGGGTCAAAGCCCCACGGGCTGGCCGGTCTGTGAAGCCATCCCTGCAGCCAGCCGGAGCCTCCTCTCTCCTGACTGAAGGTGGAGAAATCACATTTTGCTGAAAATAGCCTCCCCCCACTGCGCCGCTTGCTCTTCTCCTGCCTCCTTCCCTGGGATCTGCCAAGCTGCTCTTGGACCGTGCGGTCGCAGCGCCTGGAGCAAGGGAGGCAGCCCAGGATGCAGAAGCAGCTCCCTAAAACGCACAAGCAGTTGGGTAAAGGAGGACCTTCAGCGGGAGCACGTGGGGGACAGTGCTCCCATTCCAGCCCTCGGAAAGGGTCCTGGATGTCGGGTGTGTGATGGCTCTGCGAGGTGGATGGGGCTAAGGAAGGGTCGAGGCTGCAGCATCAGGGCTGAGGACTTGCAGCAGGGGCGGCCCAGCACGGTATAGAGGGGCCGTGGGCACATCTGGCTCCAGAGCTCTCCTCCTGCTGGAGAGAGCCCAGAGGTGAGCCAGGCAGCCCCGGCCGTCCCTGGGGATCTGGCAGCTCAGCACCCCCAGGATGGACCACGAGAGCTGGCTCCTGGGGCTGGGCACGAGCAGGCAGCGCTGCGCCGGGGGCTCCTCTCCCAGCCCTGGATGCTTCCACGGAACTCCTGAATATTAATGGCACCGAGATATGGGTGATCTGGGAAGGAGCAGAAAGCGTTGCCAGTTGTGAAGCACAACCCCTCCCATACCTAACGTTGGTGCAAGAAACCAGCCCGCTCCCTGGGCGTTGGGGTGGCTGGAGAGGAAAGGCTGGGGCGAGCTGGGGCTGGGCGCAGTCGCTCCGGGCTCTGCTGGGGAGTGGGGGTCCCGCTCCCCTCTTGGGAGGGAATAAAGCAGCACAGTGGTGTCCCCTTGGGGGTTTGCCCACCCTGTCGGGGTGCGGGGGTGCGAGGCCGGGTGGGCAGGAGGGTGTGCGGGTGTCCGGGAGGAGGCTGCCGGTCTCCGGCTTTCACAAGCACTGAGTCAGCGGCGTGATGGAACCCTGCATCTCTCCTCTCCCCCCTGGCAGCAGGGGGCTTGCGGGGTGATCCAGGCCTTTCCACCCCTCTTTCGCTCTCTGCCAGCCGGGCTGGGGGCAGCCGCGGGCGTGGGGCTGCCCTGTGGCATCTCTGACTTGCATAAGAGCCTCACCGGGATGATAAATGTTAAAATCTGCTGCAGGCTATCGCTGACCTAATTTCCAGCATCGCTGTGGATCTTGTCATCTGTTGCTTACAGCCTGGGTGCAGATGGGCTGCCAGGGAGCTAAGTGTGGGAGACCGCGCGTGGGGACCCCCGGGCACGGGTCCCCACGCCGCCGGGGGTGCTGGGGCAGCACAGGGTGGGCTGTGATCCCGCCGCAGCCCGTCCCTCCATGGGATGAGCCTCCTGTGCCCGGGCTGGGGCGAACCAGATACTTGAGGTCCAGCTCAGCTTCGCTCCCTGCAGATTTCTGCTAAGCAGAAAACAAATGCTAATTACACAGCATAATTAGCGAGATGCTGCATCTATTTTTAATCAGCTTTGGAAGATGTATTCTTCCTTCTGCTCCGTGCTCACCGGCAGCTTCTCCCACGGTGGAGCGCTGCTTAGTAGGGGACCCTCTGGTGGGAAATCGGATGCTCTTCCTCTTCGCACCCCTGGGATGGGGCTGGGATTCCTCCTGGGATCCCCAGCCAGAGGAGCATCCCCCAAAACTCCTTGTTGGAGTCTGAGGCTCCCACTGAAATCCCAGCCCTTCTGTAAGCCATCAGGGATGGATGGGAAGGATGGAGGAAATCAGCTCAGCTCTGTCAAGGTGGAGTTCAGCAGCAGCTGGGAAAATCGCAGGAGGAGGAGCCCGGGAAAGGGTTGCAAAAATATTCTGAGAAGGCGAGATGGCGGAGCCAGCCCTGCCTTGCCAGCAGCTCCCTGCCCTCCTTGTGTCTGCCCGCTGCTGGGGTATGCCTGGTGTCAGCCCTGGCTGAGGAAGGGTCGCTTCGGAGAGAGCTGCGGGGTGCAAAAAGCAAACTTTGCTCTGAAGCATTCAGCAGAGAGATGCAAAGTGCCGTTGGAAGTGGATCTGCCCGTCTGCTGCAGCCGTGGGGAGGGGCCCGGTCCTGCAGGTTGTGGCACCAGTGGGGTTGTGAAGTACGTGGCCAAAAGCGATTTGTAAAAGGGGGGATGTTTGCAGGACCTCCTGGGGGAACAGAACTCTCCCCCTGCACCTGGCAGCAAGGGAGGCAGTGGCTCAGAAGGATCCAAAATTCTTCCAAAATCGCTTTTCAACTAACCCTTAGGGTGGGATGCAGCAGGGCTGGCAGGGAACTGCTGCTGTGAAGGACTGATCCTTCCACCGGGCATGGGGGCTGCCTGCAGCTCATCCCTCCGCAGACACCCTTTCCTCCCAGTGACCTGAGTGTGCCAAAATCGTGGGTTAGGGGACAAGGAGACTTGCTTGTTTTCAGCCAACAGGACTGAAGGGTAAATATGTCGTTTAACTCATTGAAGGGCCGCACAGAAACAGGCTGGCAGCTGGGAGGTGAACCTCGATCTCTCTGGGACCCTGGGGTAGGTGTGTGCAGGATTTGGACCACCAGCAATCCGGTATGCCCATGTTGGATGGGGATGGTCCAGACGACCCGGTGGGAGCTGTGTCCCTGCGGTGCCACGGGTGGCTGAGCCGGTCCCCAGGATGTGCTGCCATGGGAGCCGTCGGGGCTGGCCGCAGCACGCTCGAGCAGCTCAGGAGCCGTGGAGGAGCTGGGAGCGTCGGCAGTGTCCGGGCTGTGCTGGGGGAAGGTGACGCATCCTTGGCGTGGATGTAGCTCAGCTACTTTTCCTCCCACACCTCTTGGCTTCCCCAGCCTCCGGGTGAGCTGGCCGCCAGCACATGGGGTATCCCCGGAGCCTGAGCTGCTGGAGACGGTCTGTGTGGCGAGCAGTGCCAGCATGTCCCCATTTCAATCAGCCTGTGCAAACAGCCCTCCCCGACCTCCCTGCTCCATCCTTGCCCATCCCGCCTCCGCCAGCCGCGCGCTTGGAGCCGCCGGGGTCATGGCTACCTCCCCTCTGCTGCTCAGAAGGATTTCCCTCCTGAGCTGTACCGAGCGCTGCCGCTAACCCATTACTGTAGGACAACAGCGCTGCCCTTTCATGGTGTTTACCCACCAGGCATCTCCCCGGCTCCGTCAGCTGGGCTGTGGCGCGGGGACAGCCTGATCCGCCTCCCAGCAGGACGGAGGCAGCAGGCTCGGGACCCGTGACCGGGATGGTCCCAGCTCTCTGCACGTGCCAGCGCCTGGGACATCGTTGATGCTCACGCAGCAAAACCTCCCCACGCGCCCCCTCCCGCAGCCTCGCCCCGCCAGGGTCCGTGCTTATCGCCGCCTCGTCCCCGCATTGCTGGAGGAGGCTCCGCTGGGCCTTGCAAAGATGGAAACTGGCGGCACCGGGGCTTTTCGCCGCCCTTGTGACGGAGGGGGCTCTGGTTTAAGGGGGGTGCTGGCGCAGTGGGCACAGGGGAGCTGTGCAGGGCTCGGGGGCTTGCTGGGGAGCTGTGCCTTGGTGCATCCCATAGCATCGCTCTGGGCTGTTGAGTCCAAAGCTGCCGTGGGGTCCGTGGTCTGCGGAGGTGCTGCAGGACGTCTGCAGGGCTCTCTGCCCTTCACCAAGGCTCCTCAGCGCCTCATGGGCTTGAATAAATCCTGCAGCCACCAAGAGCCTAATTAAACTGCAGAATCTGGGTTACCGAAGGGAGCCTTTTCCATTGACTCGCCTGCTGCCAGCCCCACTGGACCCCCAGGGCCGGGGAGCAGAGCGAGCTCCTGCTCCTCTTCTCCCTTGCCTCTACTGGCCCAGTTTCCCTGCGAGAAGGCTGCAAAGGGGCTGGTGCTCATCAGACACCCGCTGCTCCGGGCTGCTGCTGCTCTCCATTTAACCGTGCCCGAGCAGTGTGAAACGGCGTTTGCTCTTCCAGCACCATTTGGGCAAAGGCAGCTTCGTGCTGGGGAAGGGGTGTCCCGTGCTGTCCCGCTGGGGCGGACGCCGACCCGTGGTGTTTGGTGCGAGATCCCCGTGTGGGTTGTGCCGGCCGTGGTTACGGCAGCATGGAGATCAGCAGGAGCTCGGAGCCCGACTGTTTGGAGACCTTGGGGAAGTTTTGCAGCCTGGCTCAGGCCTGAGCTGTCACGGCTGTGCTGGGAGCTGCGGCTGGCTCACTTGGGGGAGGTCTCGGAGCTGTTGTCTTAGGGGAGATTTTTTGTGTTACAGTTTCACTACTGCTGTAGGAACAGTCTCTGTGAGGTTCTGGGAAAAGCTGATGCCTGGCCAGAGGCTCGTCTCTCTGTGCTAAACAGATTTTCTCTTCCTCCAGCCCCATGGCGCAGGAAGGACGGGCTGGGGCTGTGCTCTGTGCCTGCCCGCGCGCACCAGCCGGGGCATCTCTGGCTCCGCTTCAGCAGGGCCCGGGCCAGGTCCGGTTGGGTTTCCTGGGGGGAGGAAGGGCTCGAGGAAGCCCCTTCCTCGGCTGTGCTCGGAAAGGGTGCCCGGGCAGTGCCGCAGCCGTGCTGCGGAGGTGTGGGGAGACGGTGCTCTGCCTGGCTCCTGAGCGGCATTTGAGGGACGCTGTCACCAGCCATGACTCACGCCTGTGACCGGAACGGTCTGTCGGCCTTGACTTTGTGCCCAGGGTCGTGTCCGGCCACCTGCAGTGACCCAGCCGGTCCCCGTGCTCTGCAGCAGCAGCATGGCTTGGCCGCAGCACCCGCAGTCCTGGGTGCCCTGCGGCTCCGGGGCCCTGCTCCTCCTCCTCCTCCGCTGCCGCCGCTGCGGGGGGCCCTGGGGCCGGGGGGACCGATGCTTTCCCTCCCTAAGTCGGGAAATCCTCCCAGCCCTGCCCGGTGCCCTGAAGCACAGCGCCTGGCTGGCTGCCTGCCTCCCCACGCTCTTCCTCCTGCTGTGCCTCGCTGCCTGCAAGTCGCTCTCTTGGAGCCGTGTCCCTGGGGGAGCCCGGGCCAGCGTTCGGCAGCCCCCGCCGCAGCAGGGAGCCTCTGCGAGCCGCCGCAGCGGTGCTCGGTGCCGGCCGAGCTCCCGGAGCTGCTGCCGGAGCCCCAGCGCCGCAGGGCTCCCTGGCCTTGGGAAGGATGACGCTAGTGCTCCAAACCCCGTCCAGGAGCCGTGCTGGGGAGGCGGAGGATGCTTCAGCCTGTGCACCCCTCTTCCCCCTCCCATCACCCCCAATTTTTGTGAAATGAAGTCAAAGAGCATTTTCTGTAGGCATGTGCCAGCACTTCTGTCATTTCCCTGACCCGGCCTTGCCAGGCTCGGAGCTCAGCCCCCCTCGCTGCTCCGGGGGGCTCTGCCTGCCGCACACGGGCTCCCTGCTCCGTGTCTCATGCATATTTAATCCGGGTCTCATGGAGCCATGTGCTCCCGGCACGCCGGCGCAGGCCAGGCGTACGGCATGACACGCTTGCTACTAATTAATCTAACTGCATGTTATTAAATGCCTAGCACGCCATTGGCACTGCATAATAATGATGCTCTGGGATGTTTCTGGGCCCAGTGCTGCAGACAGCTGTGCTTGCAGGCGGCTGTTCCCCTTCTGGGGGGGGGTGCGTGCCCCCAGGCCCTCCTGCGCAGGGCAGGGATGCGGGAGAGGCCGTCTCGGGACATGCTGTCTCTCTGGTTTTTCATGGGCGTTTTGCTATAAAATGCAGCCAATTTAATTTTGCGTCTAGCCCATCACCTCGTCTCACCTCTTAAAAGCCTTTGGTGGAGCTGACCTGTGCTCAAAAAGTGAGGGGAAAAAAGGATGGGCAATGGGGTGCAAAATGCCTGCGTGCGAGAGTGGTTTCTCTTCCATGTGAGTCGCCAGTGAGAAGTTGGATCAGAGCTGTAAATCCCAGCTGTATCCTGCCCTTAAGAACTCTCCCTCGCCCCCGTCTATATTTCTGAGCCATCTCCCGAGTCGTGGGGCCTGTCCTCACGCAGCCCAAGATCTCCATCTGCTCCGCTGCTCTAAAAGCCTCCTGGATTTAGTGCTCTCGGCGCTGGTGCGGGTAACGCTCTCCCTGATCCCTGCGCTTGCAGGGGACGCTAGGCTGGCTGCCGCCAGCATCGCTGAGGCAGAGCTGGTGCCGCTAAACAGCTTTCAGCCCAAAGCAGCAGTTTCTGCTTGCGGGGTGAGGTGTCAGGATTGGTGCGTCTTATTGACGGGTCTGTGCTGCTCATCTCCTCTTGCAGCATCCTCCCTCCCTGCCTGCCGCGGGAGCTGGCGTTGCTGCAGCAGCAGCGCTGGGACGCGCAGGTCGCGGGCCTGGAGCTGCTGCTGGGTGCTGAGCCGCCCCGGCAGGGACGGGCAGGGATGGCCTCGGGGCTGCTCTGCCCCTCTTCTCGCTGCCTGAAACGGCTGTACGCGTGAGGGGCTCAATGTCCACAGGATTTTGTGGGGCTGAGAGGCGGATCAAGGGCCCCCTCGCAGCCTTGCGGGAGGTGGTGAGCCGGAGGTTTGTTACCCCTCTCTTGATGCAGAAGTCTCGGCTCCTCCAGCCCCCCCAGCCATCACCCACGTCCCACCCTGCCCTGGCCCGCAGCCTCCCACCCGCTCTGCCCCTGCTGTGCTGCCGCCGCCTGCCTCGGGAGCGAGACAGCCCCGCTTTAGTCACTGCAATGTTTTCCAGATACCAGCAGGAAAAAAAAAAAAATAAAAAAAAAAATTGCCTGTTAGTGTAATTTTTTTATTGCAGTTTAAATGGTAGTGCAGCACAAGCCTCCAGCTGAGGGTATCGTTTCCCTCTCCTGCGGTGGTGGGTGGGCACTGTAGTTTCATCTCGGCACCTGGGATGGCTGAGTGTAGCTGCGAAGAGGGCTGTCCCCGCGGCAGGGCCCTGCTCGGAGCCGGGGCAGAGCTGGGGTGGGCTGGCGGCGGCTGGGAACAATACGGGAGCTGCCACCCGTTCCCTGGGTAAGAATAGCATTCCCCTTGCAAAGATGTAGGCTGTTCCCAGTGACACGAAACCGAGCAGCCTGTCCTTGGAGCAGCTGGTTTTCAGGGGCGGGGGGGAAGGGGATGGGATCTGCATCGCCAGCGAGGGCTGAGCTCTGCTCCGAGGGCTGGGGAGGAGAGCTGCCTGGGGAAGGGGGTGTGCGTGGCGGCGGATTTCTGGCTGCGTCTCTGCAATATTGATGCCTTTGTAAGGCTGTCGAGGTGACGATCTAAATCACTTCTACACCTGGGGAGCCTGGGGGGGGGAACTCTTGGTTGCACCGTTCTCTTCAACACCCCTTCTGCGTCCTCTGGCATCACGCCTCTGCTTAAATTCCTGCGCCTGTGTTGTTCCCCATCCTGCCCACCTACGAGCCTTGGCGGAGGCTCCCTTGGCAGCCCATCTGTGCCTTCTCTCTGATCACCTGCGAGAGTGACTGATGAGTGGCATGTTACATTCTCAGCCTGTCTCCTGTGGGGCTCAGTAAATTGCCCTAAAACAGTTTTGATGGATCATTTTACCCTTGCCCCAGGAGGATTCCTGGTGCTGACCGTCCCCTGACAACGGTACCCGGTGCTTGTATTCTGCATCTGCTTCTGTCTGTGGCTGGCAGCAGGGGAAAACACACCGGCTCCCCGGACCTCAGACCTGCGGTCTGGCTTGAGGCGTCCTCCCCCTCTCCCTCACCCTGCGTGCTGTCGGCTGTATTACGATGGGTAGGACTCGAGGCATCCTGAAAAGGACCTGGAGCAGTCACAGGAGCAAACCCTCCTAAGGAACGCAGGCTTTATTAGGGCGGCAGGCGCTGGGTGAAGGAGCGGGGCCCGGGGTGGCTCTCCTCTGGCAGCTGGAGACGCGGGTGGCCGGTCAGGGATGCCGCCAGCAGAGGCTGGGGTTGGCTGTAGGTGTTGCTTGGGAAGATGCAGCACAAGCGGCCGCAGGACCCTCACCAGGGCCCTCGCCAGCCCCCCGGAGCTGAGGCTCGCCGGCTGCAGCGCGGGCTCTGCTGACCTACGCCAGCTGCGTCCCTCCGGGCTGTGTCACCGCGTCCTTGCTCCTACGGAGGAAGGCAGGGGAGTGCCGGTGTCACCGAGGGCCGCGTGGTGCCCAAGGCGGCAGGGCTGCGCTGGACCCGCACGGCTCCGTTCCCAGCTGCAATGGGATGGGGGCAGTTACGGGGAGGGCTGTGCGGGGGGGTTGTTTCTGGCTGGTTATAAGGGGTAAATAATGCTTTTCTTGCTTGCATCTTTGATGCTAGAAGTAATTTATCTGGCAAGTCTGTTCTGCAGCAGATGCGTAACAAGTGGGAATTCGTAGAAATTAGGAACCTGAGTGCATGCTGCCCTGCACACACCGCCCTCCGCTGCCAAGTCCCCGCACCCGTGACGCACGGGTGGCCTCTAGCCACGCCGCCCTCCGAGCCAAGTGCCCCGGCATCACCCCTGCGCTCAGCTTTGCCCTCTGGAGCCATGCCTTCCAGGAACCGCCTTCGGCGCCCAGCCGGGCTCCCCGAAGGATGAGCAAAATGCCCCAAGCGCAGCTCCTGCGCAGGGCTGCGGGGTTTGTCAGCAGTGCCTGCAGGGGGAACGGCGGCTGCAGAGAGCTGACGGGCACCGGGGGCTGCGCGGTGCCGCTGTCCCTGGCACAGGCAGCCGGAGGGAGCTGAGCTGCCAGCCTGCATCT
>VZTL01042398.1:32208-47274 GCA_013400535.1 Scopus umbretta | reverse complement strand
GTTACGTAAGGGGCCTTGAGATGGCAGCGAGGAGCAAATCCCTCCGGCCCTGCGCGGATCCCTAATCCCCGGCACGGGGCAGCGCCCGGAGCATCCCGGCTCTGGCCGCGGGCACCGGCCGGCTAAGGCTGGGGGCGAGGGATGCTCCAAGGGTGGAAGACGGGACGGGGTGGGCAGAGCCGCCCGAGCGGAGCGGCTCAGGCTCCCGGTGCGGGGGGCTGCGGGGGGGCTGGCCCGGGTGTCCCGCGGGCTGCGGGGCCGGGCAGCGCCCGGTACCTTTCTCCAGGTCGCTGATGCGCTGGTGCAGCGACGTGAGGGTGCTCTCGATCTTGCCGCGCTCCTCGGACTCGTTCTTCGGGTTGAACTTGCCCTCCTCCAGGCTGTTCACCCGGGACAGCACCTGCTTCTCCAGGTCGTCGATTTTGTTCTGCAGGATGTCCTTCAGGTTGTTGGTCTGGCTGGAGGAGTTCATCCTGCTGAACTGCTGCAAGGGGCGAGCACGGGAGCGGGCTGTTACCGCCCGGCCCGCCGCCGTGCCCCGGCGGGCTCCGGCTCCCCCCGGGACGGCTCCCCCCGGCACGCAGCGCGTACCTCGAGGTTCTCCAGCCTGGTCTTGAGGGACTGCAGCGTCTGTCCCAGCTGGCTGAGGGTCTCGGCCGCGGGCGCCCGCGACAGGTCGCCCATGGTGTTCTTGGCGAAGCCGGCCTTCCTGCCGGCCCCGCCGCCCTTGGGCTCGCCGGGCGGCGCCTCCAGCACGCTCTGGCTCTCGCAGCGGCCCAGCTTGGCCGTCAGCTCGCGGATCGTCTCCTTCTGGTTCATGATGGTCTCCTTCTGCTGCAGCACCGTCTCCCGCAGCTGCAGCACCGTGCTCTTCAGCTCCTCGGCGGAGCCGGCGCCCGGCGCGGCGGCGCACATGTCCCCGTCCAGCGGCACCGAGGTGCAGATGAAGCGCGTCTGCCCGAAGCCCTGCCCGCGGCCGCGCAGGCAGANCGTGCGGGTGTGCATGTACGGTGTGTATGCATGCGGGTGTGCGAGGCGTGCGTGTGTATGTGGCTGTGTGCAGCGTGTGTGTGTGTGCAGGGTGTGAGTGTGCGGGATGTGTGGGTGCGCAAGGCGCGTGCGTGCACGCAGGGGGGTGTATGCATGCGTGCGGGTGTGCATGTGCGATGCGTGTGCATGCGTGTGCGGGCACGTGTGTGTGTGTGGGACGTGTGCATGCCGGGGTGTGCGTGCGTGTGCAGAGCAGGTGTGTACATGTGTGCAGGGTGTGTGTGGGTGCATGCGGGTGTGCGTGGTGCTGCGCGGTGGGTGCAGTGCGTGCAGGGCCGTGCGTGGAAGGGGCTGCTTTGCGCTCCCCGTGGGTCCGTGTCCGTGCGTGCCCGTGCCGTGCGCGTGTTGCCGCAGGTGTCCGTGCCCGGTCCCCGCAGCGCCCCGAGCAGGGGAGCATGCAGGCCGCCCGGGGCTCCGGGGCGCTCCGTGGAAGGACACGGGTGGGCTGTGGGGCAGGGCCGGGGGCTCTGCCCTCCAGGCCGAGCAGCTCGCTCCGGCTGGAAGGCGAGCGCTCGCGGTCGGGAGGGCAGAAGGGCGCAGGGCTGCCGGCCCCGCGCGGGTGTGCGGGAGCACGGAGGGGCCCAGCAATCGCTGCTCGGGGATAAGGTGCAGCGAGGTGATGCTGGTGCACAGCTCTGCTGCGGGCATCGGAGAGCAATTGCTGCTTTTCTTCTTCCTTTTTAATCAGGAAAAAAATCCCCAGGTAATACTTGGATCTGTCCTTGGTGGAAATAGTTCGTGGCCATCAGAATTGCCTCTTTTCTCATCTTCAGCATTTCAGCTAAGGCCGATTCCTCTTCAGGCCCAGAGAAGGGAGCGCGTGGCTTCTCCCTGCGTTTGTTCCTCACAACCTTCCCTTGGCCAAGACACCTGAGCACGAGCAGGGCCACCCCGGCCGCCGCAGCCCCAGCTCCTCGAGGATCTCCTACCTGTTGGGTTTATCTTTGTCTTCTCCCCTTGGTATTGTACCGCGCTAGGAAATACCTAAACTGCTGAGAGGTTTAGCTTGCAGGCTGCCTGGGTAAACGTCCTTCTGATTTATACCATAGGTAAATTTGGTCCTCACAGCTCAGTTCCCTGCCTGCCCTACCCAATCTGCACTGCAGCAGTCCATATGGCTGGAGTATTTGCATAACGCCAAGTTATCCTGTGAAATACGAAGCAATTCATTTTGATTAGTGAAGCGGGTCAGTAAAATACAAAGGCTTTCAGCCCGTGGATCTGCAAAAGATGAAGTACTACCCCTCCATGGAATTTCTTCCCCTCCTATCTCCCCTCTGACGTGGGCCCGACGAGCTGGAGCACACCGAGCTGCTCAGAGCCAGACCTGTGACCGTGTGACTCCGTCTGATGCCTTTTCTGTTGCAGGTGTTTATGTAGCCCCAAGAGTTTTATTACACACTGCCTTGGCGTGGAGTGTTTCCTTCTCAAAGGCATCTCGGACGCCTTTGGGAGGCCCTTTTCCTCATCCAGCAGTACTCTGCGTGTTATGGTAAAGCAGCGTTTCATGGCCAAACCCAGAGGCTCGGAGTTGTCATCGGGCACAGCAGGAAGAGGATGGCAGGGTTGGCAAAACCCCCTAATTCTGTGCTGTTGATGCCCAGCCCAGGGCAGCGCTGGGACAGAAGTGGCCGAGGAGTACGGAGATGCGCCAGGGTGCTCGGCGCTGCCGAAGCGCCTGCACTAGGATCCTGTGGTGCTTTTGTTGCTGTCTCCCCTCAGCCCTGTCCCAGTGCTCATGGGGACTGCCGAGTTGATATTTGCAGCCTTCCTAAGGCTTCTGGTTCCCACTGCTGATCCTGCGCAGCGGTTCTGAGCCCCCTGAAACCCGGGAGGAGCTCACCTCTGGTGCCGTGTGCTTTGCTTCAGGAGATTCTGGGGAAAAAAACCTGCATTTCTGCTAGGTTCTTCACTTCTGACTTTATTGCCCTGGTTACTTTTCCTCCTGTTTGCTCTCTGTGCTGTGTAGCATTTCAATGCAACGGGAACAGAGCAGAGAGTAGCTAAGGAGGGGGACAGGCAGGATCTGTTTTACTGAGCAAACCAGTCTCCCTTCAGTGCCGGTTTGGTTTGGTTCTTTTGTTTGGGCTTGTCTTTTTTTTTTTTTTTTTTTTTTTATACAAGGGGCTGCCGAGGAAAAGNGCCCTGGCTGCCCAGTGCCCTCTGCCACAGCCAGTTGTCCAGTGCAGAGGTGAGGTATGTCAATATTTGATCTGTTCAACGCTAAGCTTTGCATGAGAACAGCAGAGTTACAAATGCATAAAGGACATTTTTTTTAAGTGGACAAACCTCTTTAATCCCAGGAGCCGGAGCCCTAGGGAGCAGGGAGTGGAAGCTTTCTCTCCTGTTTGTGCAGCCTGCTGTACATAAAACATCTCCTGTGGGGTAGTGCTGATTCCGCATTTAAGGCTCCTCTGCGGAGTGGGAACAATATGAACCATTATGGGATGGAGACAGCTTTGCGATGGGAAATAGTAACGGGTAGACTCCACCGAGCGAGAAACCCAGCCTCTTTTGTTTGTGCCTCTGGCTGGCACGCAGCTGAGCTGCTGGCCGTGCCCGTCTTGTCTCTGAGGTTCCCGGAGGGATCGTCCCCTCCAGCCCCTGGCTGTGCACCCCCATCCCCAACACGCAGGACATGGCAGTGCCTGTGAGGCTGCTCTGTTGTTTGTTTGGTTTTTGTTTGTTAATATAAGGGCTTGTTTTCGGGGAGACTACGGCAAGGACAGGTTCTCTGGTCACAGACGCTCCGCTGTCTGTGCGGAGCCCACACGTGGAGGGAGCGGGACCCCTTCCAGAGCCCTTTGCCTTGTGCAGCCAGAGAAGACGCAGGAAACCAGCACACATCTCTGAGCTGCTCCATGGTTAAGTTTGCAGAATAGTCGACATGCAAAATCTTTTTTTTACGCCTCCTAAAATCTACAGCTGTCATTAGAACAGCTTGAGCATGGTGTGTAGCTAGTACAAATACAGCGTGTGTAAGGTGGAGTATTCCCTTCTGTAACAGACAAACACTTTGGACTGGAGTTCAGAAATTTGCTGCATTTTGCTGCAGTCTTTCTTTGCAGATCTCTCCCCCTCTGTTTCTCTCCCTCTCTCTCTCTCACACACATTCCGTCTCTCCCCTTTTTTCCTTCCCTTTCATTGTTCCCATCTCAAAAGTCGGTTTCCTTCTAAATTGCCCGACATTTACATCCAGTGAGAATGAGGAGTGTGTTCATTGTACTAGTAGGTCTCTGATGCTACAGGGATACAGATCCTTTCATTACAAATAATTAATTTAGCTATATATTGCATAACATCCTAAAAAGCTTTCTAGGGCAATCTCATGCTAGCTGGATGCACAGTTCCTATCAATATTGCATTACATTTGGGTACAACAGTTATGAAGTTTCATTAAAAATTTAATTTGTGGTTTAAAACTGCAGCATTCCCTTAAAAGTGTAGCAGAGAAACCATTTTGGCTGCTTGAGGACTGATCCTGCATTAGCCAAACTTGCAGGGAGAGCTGCAGAAGGGGCTCGGTACCCTGGTGATACTCCCTGCACAGGAATCCAACGAGCCGGACCAAAAGAGGGAGGGAGCTCAGACCTGGCATCTGGCTATACGGTGTCCTCTAGGGTTCCTGCCAGCTGTGAGACGCTTTTTTGAGTATAGAATTGAGCATTAACCTGTGTCTCTGGTTAGCAGCCACGTGGGAGCACAAAAAAAGTCCTTGCCCCATTCTCAGCGCACCCCACTCCCGCCACGTACGCCGACCTGGGGCTAGTTTATGCGGGGAGAAGGCGGTAACTTCTGAGGAGCGTGGAACGAGAGAGAAATACGTGCTGTGCCCCGGGGCCGTAGGGCAGGAGCTGGTCTGTAACTTGTGCTGGCTCCCGGGGAATTAGCTGTGAGCCCAGCAGTCCCGGAGGAGAGGATGCTACTGCCTCTGTAGCGATCGCCGACACCCTTCTCCGCTGTCTTACGCTGGTGCAAATTAAAAATCTCCTTACCGTCGGTGAAGTTGTCCTGCAGCGGGAACTGGGGGATGGGAGGAGGAATAGGCCTGATATCATGTTTTGTTAATGAAGTTTTGTTGTGACGCTTCAGCAGCAGATTTGAATGGAGGCAGGTTTAAAACATCCCACATCCGCCTCTCAGTTTCAGAATTGATTTGTACAGCAATTTCCACCCCAATCTGCACACACACACCAGAAGAACCAACAGCTTTTCCTTCCAGACCATGCCTCAAGTCTTTTTTCAGCTTTCTCAGGATTTACCTGATGTAAGAGAAAGCCGGGTCTAACGCGGGGCAGGTCCCGTCCGGGAGCGCAGTGCTGTCCGTGCGGTCTGCGTAGAGCCTGGCCTCTCACTGAAGCACCCACAAGTGACAAACTGGGACTCTCTTTATCATAAAACCCATATTTGTTGGTTTTTTCCCCTCCCCCTGTCCAACAAAGGAAGGACATTGGTAACGAGAGCGGGGTGTTTCAGAAGTCAGCACGGTCCTGGTGTTTGCTGTAGGTCTCTGCAAAAGATCGCTTCCCCTCCCCCCGGAGAGGATAATAATGGGGAGTGGGTTCCTAAATCCCTTAAGCTTCTTTGATAGCTTCAATATTTATCTGTAATCCCGCTAGCGCTTCTGAACAGAAACAGCCCTGTGTCCCTGCTGCTCTGGGGCTTCTTCCCACCTTGCAGTGTTCCCTTTTCGCAGGAGAAAAGGCAGGGCAGGATGAGAGGGAAACATCAAAAGCCAGCGACGCTGTTGGTGCCCTAGTTTTTTCCGTGATTATTTATTATTTTGCACAGTCTCTTGCTCTCTTTCTCCCACGCTCTCTGCTCTATTATGTTAATGTACGTGGAGGCTGGGCATGCCTCCATGCACACCTTTGGGATGGAGTTGAAGGGGGGTGGATGTACGGCAGGACGAGTCTGGAGGGAGTTCCAAGCACGTACAAGGCAGCTGGACGGCTAGGCTGTGTCAGGCAGATAGGTGTGCAAGCGCAGGTACAGATGCAAGCCCTGGATCAGGGAGCTGGGAGCATTGCGTTGGCGCCTGCTCCCAAACAGGGAGAAGCTGGAGCAGAGACGGTGAGGTGTCTGGGAGGGGGAGAGCTCCCCCAGAGGGAGGAACGCTCTGGTCCTTTGTGGTGGGCGAGAGATCTGCTTGTCTGTGCCAAAGTCAATTTGTGTTTGCGCTCATGATGGTGCGGAGTCAAAACACAGCCAGGTTTTGCAGACAGGATAGATAAACCTGCTATAATGCGACAGGAGTTCATTGCATTTGCCTTCTGTGAGGGCTGACCCTTACCTAAAGGGTAGCTTTTAGTGGGGGAAAGGAGCTCTTATGACATTGGCGATTCTTCGCTGGCAAGGATGCCATTAGGGCTGGATGTGTTATTGATTCCTTTTCGAGATTTGAGGTTTAAGAAGCTGCAGAGATAGTAAGTGTAACTGGAATGACATAGAAGCTGCTTCCAGGCAGTAAGCGAAGCCGGAGACATTTTGGCTGGTATGCGGATCTGGCACTTCCTGAGCTGAAGATGCAAGGAATGGCAGGAGCCCAGCGGAGGGCCGTCCGAGCCGGTTCGGAACCAGGACCGGGATAGCAGTGGAAGCCCTGAAACACCGTCTCTGTCAGAGGTGAAGGATGGACTTGCAAAACTCTGGGCTCCTCCACGCCTGGAGCGGTACACAGTTACTATTTGTCACGGCGTTTTGCACCTCTAGAATTGCAAAGCCACCCAAACTCAAGAACATCAGCACTGCCCTGCTTTACTTGTGCGTAATAATAATGTTGTCAGCATGTGGTCTGTGGGGCTGATTGCCTTATGCTGTTACTTCTTGGGGCTTTTCTGCATGGGAAATGCAAAATAAATTAAATCGTGAATCCAGAATATGCTGTCTAGGCTGCACTGCTTCCAAGGACAGAAACTCTTGGCATAGCCTTTGGAAATGGAGTAAGCTTCTCATGCTTGCCACATCCTAACTGTTCAATCAGCAGTTTAATGGGAAGCCATTAGTGTACTATAAATTCACACTTTATATTTATGTAGTGCTTATTTTGCCATGTAGAAAAGGCTTTGCTTTCCAGCTGTATGGATGCTCCCCAGTGTAAATGACAGGAAGAGAAGTTTGTGTATGTGCTTATCTCACTTCCATTAATTATAATAAGACTAGCCACATAATTTCTTAGAAACCTGCTGAATTTCAGCAGCTAACGTATCAGCCATGAAACCCACCAAGACTTAGGAAATAGACGTTGATCACCGTGTCACTCTGTGTCAGGAATTTGAGTCTGAAATATCCTAGGCATAGGCAAAAGGTTTCAACTGATGTATTTCATGGGAATGGTAAAAAAAGAACTAGAGGAACGTGCTGATTCCATGGGTAATTATGTTTCCTAGGTGTAGGAGGAGATTCTTGGTTTTCTCCATCTAAAACAATGATAGTGGTTAACAACACTACATCGGCCAACCCAGGCTGTATTTTTCCATTCAGGGTTCCTTTTGGTTGGATCCAAGTCCCTTGGTTGTTACCTCTTTTATTGCACATCATAAAAACCAAACCATAGTGGCTCTGATTCTGAAGCAATCTCTGCACCATGGTGCAGGCTGCTCCATGACATAGCTTTCACATTCCCAAGCCCCGAGAGAAGGCAACATGAGACCTTCCTGTAAAATGCCGAATTACTTCTTATTAGCCAGTTCAGCTCTGGTTAAAGGGAATGCCGAGTCCCGCCTGCCCTCCGTGGGAAGGTGTGCTTGGCAAGGTAACTGCAAAAAGATACACCAGAAAACAGGACATTTGGTCCAAATGCTTTTGGCAGGCTCAGAAGGAGCCAGCAGAGTTCGCTGGCTTCTATTCCTGGTGTATCGGGGTGGTTTTGTCACCGAGTCAGAGCTGACGCTGATCTATAATAGCTACAGAGCGTTTAAGGAAACGTTTCTGCTCTTAATAATGAGAAAACCAGTGAATATCTGCTGAGGTGACATCTATCATGTGTTTTTAAACACACATAGCCTGATAACCTAGCAAATTATCCAGATTGCAAAGAGACAAAGGGAGATAATGATAACAAATGAGCTTACATTTATATAACGCCTTTCATTGAGATGGATAGCAAAGTGGTTTGAGAACTCTATTAACGGCTTCTACAAACTATCTAATCTATCGTATCCCCAAACGTATTGAGTGCAGCTTCACTTAGGCTTTATGAGAAAAACATCTCCATTAAGCAACCAATTTTTGTCAGTCTTCGGAGTGGTCATTTAAGTCTCCCCTGTGCAAGCAGGAACATAGAAATCTTTACATTTGTCGGTGAACTAAAGCCACCTTTGGGGTGAAATGCAGCTGTTGCTTCACAGTCTAAATTACTTCTAACTTCTTTACTACCTTGTATCCAAGGATGTCAAATACACTAATTAAACTGAACTCTACAGCTCCTGATTTGTCAAGAAACTTGCCCTTCTACAGTTCAGTGGTGGCGAAGAGAAAAGATAGGACTCCCAAATTTTCTGCTTTGAACTGCTGCATCACCTCTTCTTTCTCTCCCTCCTTTTCCTTGGTGACAAAAAATTCCCCTGGTGGCAAAGCATTTCTTCCGCTAAAAGGCCAAGGAGAGATTTTTGACCTAGTATGTGTTCCGGCCTTTTCAACATGAGAAGAAGAATCCCTGTCACATTCCTAACGGAGCGCTCCTGACTGAGACACAGCTGTGCGCCCGTTGTATGTCTCCCATAATTCTAAGGCAGGCTGGGTGTGTTCATAACAGCACGCTGCATCAGCGTCGGGGGGCCGGGGGCGCTTATGAACGGCCGGCATGTAAAGTGCTCCGGCCTCGATCCTCAGCCCTCTCCGAGTCCCATCTGCATCTCCCAGAATAAAGTGGCTGCTGGCTTCCCCTGCGTCAGCTGCGGGATGCCCAAATGCAGAGGGCAAAGGGTTTTCAGAGGGACGCTTGTGTTTTGCTTACAGAGTAGAGAGGCGGCTGCTCGGCAGAAACTGTGGGGCGGTGTGACTGCATCCGTACAGATGCGTATTCCCCTCTCTGGAAGCAAAATGAGTTGGGATAAGACTCAGCGTCCCTGTGGTGGTTTCCTCTGCTTCACGTTTGATTCATCTTCTGTCCTCGGCCTTCCCAAGCTAGTTCTTGTCTGGGCAAGGGAAAACCTCAGATTTTCTGTTCCTCCTAGACACTGCCCCGGTCCCTGTGCTGTAGGTGAACTGCTTGGAAAGCAGCAGTTACTCACGAGACAGCATTTTGTACCAGAGCGCCCGTGGCAGGCAGTCGGACTGTTAGCAGGGGCTCCGTTGAGCCCAGTCTGACAGGTTTAACGCTGCGGCTGCCTCTTCTCTGCAGCGCCGGGGCAGTGCCTGTCCGAGTGTATTTAAAGGAAACGAGTTGGGAAGAGCGTGGCAGTGCTAGGAGGACTCGTCGGTCCTCTTTCTCGCAGGGGGAGGTCACTGGGATTCCTTTATGAGATAGAGAGTCAATTTTATGAATCATTTTCTGATGCGTATTGGATTTGGCACGTAACATCCACCACCCTCTTCTCACCTGCCTCCCGATCCCTTCCTCCCCAGGCTCCAATTCCCGTTTCCAGCCTCGAGCCTTCGATTCACATTTACTGCAAGGAGACAAGGGCGGAAGTCTATGTGCTGTACTTGCATAAATAATAGAACTGAAATCATACTTAGTTAAAAAAATATATTCTTCCTAATAAATATTTTACCTACTGTCTTTAGGATTGAAAGCTCCCCCAACTGAAGTGTTAAAACCAACCTTGTTGTTAGCCCCTAAATGCTGAAAACAACCTGGCCATGCCTGTACAAATAATGCTCGGCCGAGAGGCTGTGGACGGGGAAGGTATGTGTTCGCGTGTGTACGCATATAGACAGACACCTACTCTTAAAGCCTTAGGAAAGGCAGCCCTTTGGCTAAGGGCACGGACCTTTGCATCTGACTTGGACTCATGTGGTGACCTGTGGATTCGACTTATGAAAATTAAAGATAAAATCTCTCTTGATATTTATGAATAACGTTCTTTCCATACCTTCCTTTCTTCCTGCCCAAGAGTGGAATTAGAATTAGCTGGCTGAATAAAGCAGAACAAAGGACGCTGACAGAGGCTGCGATAGGAAAATCTTTCATTAAAAAGAGTGACAGGTGGAAGAATTTGTCCAAGTGTGTTTCTGGAAGATAATCCTTCTGCATTTTGTTTTTTAGGACACCATTTAATGTGCCTTACTCGACATGGTGTTCCCACTCCCTAGATTCCCTAGGAACAAGGGTTTTATGACGCCACTTTAATCGAGAACAGATTTGCTAAACCAGGGCTCAGCTTTATAAAAGATAAAACCAGGACTGAAACACGGTGATCTGAAACACAGCGAGCTCCCAACGTGAAGTACAGTAGGTGAAGTTCTGCCTACGAGCCTGAGTGTGTGCGTGTTTTAGGGGGGGGTGCAAAGCCAGCTAGGCAGAAAGTGCCACAAAGAATTCAAAGGGAAAAATTCAGCCAGCGGGCAGGCAGATGCAGGAGTGCAATAAACAGATACAAACCAGCTGAAGTACCTTCAAAGGGAGCAGGAGCTGGAGCATCTCCCTGCGCTCGTGATAAGAGCTTCCTTGGTGTTGAAATGCATAGGAGAATAAATTAACTGGGCACTTGACTGTGGGACTCCCAGTCGTATTTTCAGAGCACTAAAACATAATTGGCATTCCAGCCTGAATACAGTCATGTTTTCTTTAATAGGCAGGCAGAGACCTAGTCGATACAGCCAACCAAGTTTAGGACGCAGCTCACTTCGCCCTGCGTTTTTTCAGACGAATTGCACTGCTAAGCTCTATTGACTGACTCGACTAGATCTTTATCAACTCCAACAGAAGCCCAGGTGCCTGGCTTAGACGCAGACACCTACCTGGCTAACACGTAAAATCACGCGACACACATGCAGTGGTCCAGCAGATGTGGTCTAGATGAAATTACAGCCCGTTGGATGCCGATATGAGTTATCAAGGGCCCGCTGTCAACATGGAAGGAGCAGGGTGTTCCAGAGACCCATCTGGGGCTGGGAGCTGCCGTGGTAACTTCCACTGCTGACTTGGATGAGCGATTAGGAAGCACGCTTACCAGATTTTCAGACTAAAGCTGAGTGTGCCTAGGGCATGACAGAGGACGGGACTGGAATTAAGAAAGGTTTGGACAAACTGGAGACATCTGAAAAGATGTAGTTTCACTTCAGTATGGAGAAATAAGCTGTTTTGTCTGCTCACTGAGGGTAGGAATGAAGTACCTGCTTTAATTTTAAGATGGAAATTAGCTGTCAAGGGCACATTGCCTGGAAAAGTTATGTAGTCTCCATCACTGGAGGTCTTAAGAGCCTGTGATATCGCAGAAATATGAACTAAACATTATAAATAAATAAATCAGAACATTAAGAACGCCCACACAAGCCCAGCAGGAGAGAAGCACATACGTAGCCGAGATTCTGTACTCTAGTGGCATGGGGCTCGCTATGGCCTATTGACATTGATAAACGTTTTGCCTGGGTAAAAGCTGCAGAATTTTCTCTGTCGTGAAAGAAACCAGGACCTGACACTGCACTATGGAGTGAAATGACAGAAGCCCAGGGAATGGCATCACTTCCAACAACTGATTTTTATGGAGATATAAATAGAAGATTATTTATGTCTCCCTTTGGTTCTTGCCCTATGGAGACTGAAATAAGGTGAGCTGCTGTGACTGAAGGGTATAGCTGCCAATGATCAGGGAGCCCACGGCCACTGTCCTGACGATTTACATTATCAGAGAGCAGATGCCATTGGGGCCAAGTGCTTGGCAGTGCTATTTTTGAACAAATCGATTCATTCCGACTTCCATCAAAACTCGCAAAATTAGGAATTCAAATGGAGGCTGATCCCCGCTGACCTGCAGCATGTGTCCTTTAGAAGAAGGATATTGGCTAGACTCATTCAGAGGTCTGATAAAGTGCAGATAAATTTTTTTCATTTGATATTTACTGGCTCCGCTCAGTTCACAAATCTCAGATTTGCTAAAACGAAATGTTATGCCCTTTTCATCACGCACTAAAAAATAACATGTATTCAGCACATAGATTGTGTCCTCCCAGCCAGGTCTCAGAAACCGTCACGAGGGCAGCCCCCGCTTTGCCGAGGTTGGGGTGCTCTGCCGTGCCGTGGCCTGCGCTGTGCCGGCGGGGGGAAGCAGTAAATCACCCCGTGGGCTGGGGGCGGTGGGACCCCCGGCCCTGCCACGGCGCAGTGCGGTACCGCTCCGTCGGAGGTGCGTACGCACGCGCTGATCGTGCCCTGTCTCAGCCCGCTCCTGGCTGAGCCGCTGCCTGTGCAGGCAGTATTTCCTGACTGCAGACCCCTACGGCCTTTTGTCACCTGTAGGAAAGGCACAGCAGCCTTAGACAGGCCACAAGGAGCCCGTGAGATCCTGCTGTTTTTCAGGCAGCCAGCCTTTTCTGATGTTCCTCTTGTTTGGCTCTTCTGCAATGCCTCAACAACGCAACCCAAATCCTTGGGGGTAGCAAGGGCTCCATCCTGAACCAGCACACGAAGACCGGAGGAATATTTCTTGTGAAAACTGTGAGAAGAACCTGTGTGTGCAGCCCTGTTACAGGCATGGGGACTGGCCCTGGGCTTTCTGCTGCAGAGGACAGGGACTGGTCACAGCGCCTGCAGTAGGTGCGTATCTGTGAGCATCTGTGTCCACAGGCATCCCCGTAAGCACGACTGGTTTTATTCTTCTGTGGGAAATTGTATGCAGCTTGATCCAGTACAGCGTGAACATCAAGGGCTGCTAAGCCAGCACTCTGCACTTCTTTATCCTGCCAGTATAAAGACCCGCTTGCGCGTAAGGACGTTCTATCCTACCTAGCCTGTTATTCCAAGGCAAGAATAATTGTAATCTGTCACTTTAATCTGTTATTCTGCTCAGAATTTGGGGCCAGAGGGCTGACCCTGCAAGCAAACGGGGGGGCCTGATGGCAGTGACATGCATCATCATATACTGCCTTCGGTATGGAGAAGCTGGCAGCACCGGGAATCCTGGCCAGCAGTGACACGGAAGAATGCAATTAAACGGGACAGGGCGGATCCACAACAGGAACAGCGAAGTGGAGAGCTGCAGGTCAAGACTGAGGTCTGCCCGGGAAGTGCACGTCCAGGATAACGGGAGCATTGCAGGTCAGAGCGGATGCATTCAGAGCTGTGTGGGAAGTCTGCTGACAGCCTGCTCTCCCCGTCTGGTTCTCACCCCGACAGCCAAGCCGTCACTTTGGCTCTGCTCTGCGGAGTCCTCCTCCTGCCGCCTTCCCCGTCCCCTTCCCCCTAGAGCCCCTATCGGGTGGAACCGAGCCGAGACGCCGGTGTGCAGGGGCTGAGAGGACCGGGAGCTCCGGGAGCCTCGGGGGAGCAGGGCAGTGCTTCACAGAAGTCCCTGAAGTAAACGGGGAGGTCGTGGCCGCGCAGGGGATGGGAGAACACACGGCTCCCCAGCACAGGCTGTGGACTTCGCCTGGCCGACCGTGAAAACACACGGTCCTCATCTTAAATAATCATCGTTTTAAAGCTGTGCGTATGGGAAGCGAGGCAGATTTGCGCTCTCTGCCCTCTGGCAGCTGTGTCCTTCAAAGGTATTTTCGGCGGCAGCTCCTAAGGCCGCACAGCAGCACGTTCTGGCGGGGCAGGCGCCGGCTCCGGCACACGCTCCCTAAAGCTGTTGGGAGCCGGGATTAGCGACCTGCGCTGCCCAGTGCGAGGGTCCATCTGTGCCGCCGCGGCGCTGGATTAGCTGCCCTGGGTGCTCCAGTGGCTGTAATTTTGTCAGGTGGTGTGTTGGGATTGTTACTCCCATTTTGTGTAGCTGCTGTTGGTACGAGGAAATCATTAAAGGTTAGCAGAAACACAACCGTAAGTGCTTTCTATGCCACGGCAATTCATTTCAGTAACAATCATGTAGTTATGATCAGCCATCAGCATAAAGCACCCATAAAGCCGTGAATCAGCTCAGTAGGTAAATCAAAGGAGCAAAAGCAAATGTTGGCCACCTCAGAGCCTCCAAGAAACATTATTTGCTAATCTACTGTAGAGAATGGTCCTTGCATTTAAAATATTCCATGAATGTAAACACACTGAAAATATTAATGAAAATTAATGTGATTCTATAAATCAAATTATACATGTATTCTTTGATTTCTACTTTGAAATAATATTTACACGTCTAAAGTATTACAAATATGAATGCAGTTGGACTCGATTACTGCTAAGAGCAAACACTCCGAGGAACTTCATTAGGAGCGATATTTGATATTCATTAACCTTCAGTTTATTTGATAGCAAAGAGGATCTATTCCAGAAATACTACATTTGCATTTCCTCGTATATAGCGTGAACATAAACCAGCCATAATTCTGCTGGAGTCTGCTGGCCGGTTTCCCCGCTCCCCTGCCCTTCTGCCCCAGTATAAATGCCCACACAACCGAACGTGAAGTGAGGTCTGAGAACCAGCTCGAGCCTGTGCCGCGGCGGGGCGCGTTTGGGGAAACCAGGACGCACCAGTGCGATGCTTGTGCTGCTCAGAGCCAGGAGCTTGGCATCGCAGGTTTATTTTTATCTCTGTTTAAGATGAAGATCATCAGAACTGTAATTGCGGGGCAGGGTGGTCTGGAAGGCTCGGTGCGTCGTGCAGTCAGCCTTGGGCTGCGTTAAGTGACGGAAACCGAAGTCGTGTTGATTTGTTTTTCTGTATTCGTTTTTCGGCGCCCCGAAGGTAATCGATGAACTTGTCCCTTCAGCGTTGCAGGCGGGGAGGTCCCTGGAGGAAACAAGGACATCGCATCCTGCGGCTCCCGGCGAGGAAGCCCGCGGGGGCCGTGCCGCTTGGCGGGGCCGCTGAAACGGGGAGCGGGCGGCAGGGAGGAGGCCTCGCCCTCCGGCCCTCTGCGGCGCTGCAGGCCGCCCAGCCCGCAGCTGGGGGCCGGCCGGCCCGCCGCCCCCCG
>VZTL01042398.1:0-32199 GCA_013400535.1 Scopus umbretta | reverse complement strand
GCTCTCGGCCCGCCGGTGTGCGAGGGAGCTGGGAGCCGCCATGGGCCGGGCGCGGCTCCCGTCGCAGAGAGCGCAGGGCCCGCGGGGCTAGAGGCGCGAGTGGAGGCCGGGGCCCGGTCCCCGCCGGCACCTCGGCCCCTCGCCGGGCCGGGAGGCGCCGCCTTCCTCGGAGCCGGACGGGGCTGCTGTCTGCGGGCGGCGGCGGCGGGGAGTCGCCAGGTGGAAGGCGCTGCTTCCCCCGGGCTCGTCCCTACCTGCACACCTGGGAGAGGAGCCTGCCGCTGCCCTTGCCCCGTCCTCCGGCCCGCGGCCGCGCCTCCACCCGCCGGAGGGATCCCTCGGCCCCCGCTGCGCGCTGGGCTGGAGCTTGCTGCTCACTTGTTGCCTGGCACGTCCCCTCTGATGGAGTCTGAGATGCTGCAGTCGCCTCTTCTGGGGCTTGGGGAGGAGGATGAGTCTGACCTGACTGACTGGAACTTGCCTCTGGCCTTCATGAAGAAAAGGCATTGCGAGAAGATCGAAGGCTCCAAGTCTTTGGCTCAGAGCTGGAGGATGAAGGACCGGGTAATGCTCAGGGGCAGGATGGGTTTTGGAGGAGGAGTGGGGGGGACAGGTGGTGAAGAGGGAGGATTAAGTGCCGAGAGGGCTGCTGTACTTTGAGCAGCAGTCTGGTTTGGGATGGAACGCTGGCTTTTGGATCCGGGTGGTCTAACTTGCCTTTAGTTTGCGTGCATGTCATATGGCGTTAGGGGAAGCGAGCGTGCAGATGGGTCAAAAGTACTAATTCCAAGCTCATGGTAGTACACTCTTTGAGTAGCTCCCTCATTTAAGCTCTTTAAATGAAATTTGGGTACTTGGTGTGTTTCAGGAAAGGCAATAAAATTAATGAGGTCTTAAAGAGCTCTCTGGATCAGCAGGTTAATGGCACAAGCACAAGGTGCAAGAAGTGTGAAGATGCAGGGAAGCTTTGCGGTTTTGAAGTTTGCCACCAGCATGTTATGTGGAAAATAAAATTGAGGCATTCTTTGTCTGTGGGGAAACGGAGATTACGTGATTTTGGAGGCAGAAAGTAGTTATTACATGAAGTACTTACTATATTAAAGCAAGGTGCTTCTCTTTTGTTTGAATACATGTTGCATATTAAGCTGATAAAGCTAGCATGTCAAAGAAGGAACCCTGCCAGGGTGTCTTGAATCCTGTGTTGCGTCTATGTCCCAACTTCAATCCTCAAGTTAAAAGCAAACAAACAAAACACCTAAGAAATGCCACGGATAATCAGTTCCCCTCGTTCTGTTCCTGGAATCTGCTTTGGGTTACAGGGTTCCTTAAGTTTCAAAGTTGCTTTTCCCATAACTTTGTGTTTATGAATGTGTGCGATGTTTTTTGGTGACCAAATTTCTGATGATCCCTCTTGTAATATTATGGAATAACTTGGGAACAACTGCTGTTGAAACTCCATCCTGTAATCTCTTTCCAGAGGCGTTATGACCAGGCATGAGGATGCTATACACAAGTCTAAATGTTCCTAGAGGGGTGTTCACCTAAATGGTTGTAGTTCTCAGAAGTTCTGGCTGAACCAGAATCATTTGAACGAGAAGAATTGTGTACTGAAAGTTTGACTTGGCAGATCATTAATGGATTGAATGGAGGATTTTTTGGATGTACTTTAAACAAGGCATAGAACACAAAGTTTTGTGGTATGTCTTCTTTAAAGGGTTTTGGCAGAGAAGAGGCTTTTCTCTAGTAGACTGTGGAGGTGTGATGAGCTTGCTTATCTATTTTAGTGATGCCTCTGCTTTCCTGTGAAGCTTCCTGTTCCTTTGTTTCCTGATCTGCAAAGTTCTCTTTTTCTAAATTGGGAATGACATTGACTTGATCGAGATAGTACGTTGGACAGCATAAGCCCGAGTAAAGTGGTAGTAGTCAGTTGTCTTCTCCATATTTGTTGTTAAACGTTTCATATGCATGTTACAGCCAAAGAGGATCATGTCAATGAAGACGAGAGCGGTGGTGACAGTGATCATCACAGCCCAGTTCCTACCCTCCTTACTCCTATGGAGTTGCAGTTTCTTCTTCTGGGAGTCCTCTGTGCTGTGGATGGTGGGCTTTTCGCAAAACAGTGTGCTACTCGCTGTGAATGAGCTTAGCGAGATCAGGCCCTGAATCATTCTCCAAGATACCGAGTCTTATTTTTGTAAATGAAGAAAATAAGAGCAAATCTGAGATTTTCTGTTTAGTCCTTCTGTTTTCACTGTCAGCTTGAATCAAATAACTCTTCTTTCTATCAGGATCAGTGATGCTGCTCATGTAATTTGTATCTGGACAGCTTTATCAGGTATTGTTTGGACAAACTTGCTGTTGTGTACAATTACTTTTTGCTTAAGAACAGGTTCATAGGAATATGTAGAAAGCACATAAAGACCTCTGAGAGAGGAAGAGAAGCTGATGTGAGAATGCTCGATCTCATTACTTTTGAATCTTAACAGTTATTTTTTCATGTCTTTTTCATTTTATTCAACTTTTTAGCTATCATTAGATGTCTCCTTAGCATTTGATGTGATATAACAGACTTATCAGACCTTCAAATGGTAAAAGAAGGCATCTGAAGATGGGGTGTTCAGAATTCTGTATGGAAAATGACATTTGTTAATGATTTCCCCCCCGCTAACTCAAGTTAGGTTAATCCTGCAAAATAGTTCATAAAGTCATATAATCTGGTTTGACCTTGTGTTACGTGAACAGAAGGTAGAAGGCTAGCTTGCTAGTTCATGCTGCTGTTCTCATGCAGACCAACTGAAAATGGCAGTTTGAGTGTAACGGGTTTGTCCAGCAAGCCAAGCACCTTAATAATAATGCAGAAACTTGAGGCTTGTGGGGTTTTTATTATGAAGCTTTTTGGAATAATAGCGTGAGGGAAGATATGCACTAATCTGTCAGCCTTTACTGTCAGGAAGTATACTGACCTTTTGTTGACTTGTTTTAAACATTTTTCCTTTTTTTTTCTTTCTTCCTTTTTCTGATGTCACGTAACTGTTTTGTTATATGTTCTCTAGCATTATAAATTAATTATTCCTCTCATCTTGTTGTTTTAGCTCTCTTCAGAAACTTTTCGCTCTCTCTTTTTTTCATGCTTTAGAGCATTATTCCCTAGTGATCAGGATTTTGTGTTGCAGCCATGCTTGTTTTGGTCAGCGTTTGAGGCCTCTGATGTCTGTCTATAGCTGCTAATCAAATTAAAAGCAACACGTAGTCGCTTCCCTCTCAGTCTCAATCTGACTGCGGTTCTGTTGCATTCCCCAGTTTACTTTACCTTTTCCTTTTCTTCCACAAGCCAGGTCTGATTGACTTCAGATGTGCTCTTATCTTCAAGATGCTATTCAAAGAGATTTTCTTGAGGGCTGGCGTGGATATACCTCTTGGTGTGCGTCGAGAGCATGGAAAGCATTCCATTATTTTGAACTTGATGAATTAACTTGTCAAAGCTTAGGATGGGAACCATTATCTGTGTTTAAACACAGCAGCCTATCTCTAAATCAAGAACTTCTCAAGGGTTAACCAAAGCAAGTCTCTATTTGCCTGAGTCACGGGTAAATCTGTGGCATTTTTACCCCGTGAATCATGAAAAAACACAGGCAGTGGTGGGTTTTGCCCTTATTCATCATCTTGAGGCGTCCTAGGGAGTGATCCTAGCTTTACTATCGTTATAGGGTTCACTAAGAGTTGGGAATGGAATGACACTTTTTTTTTTTTTTTTTTTCCCCCCATCTTGCTTCATTGCTCTAAAAACCCAGAGTTTGTATGAACTTGAAGGTTCTTTGGAAGGCAGGACTCTAATAAGAGGGAAAAATTGAATAAGAAAAGTAATGAATGGTAAATCTAGCTAAAATAACTGAACATTCACTTGTCCCCCCACCCCCCTGCCTTCATCCAGAAGGACCGCTCTGAAAACATTTAATCCTTCATCTCCTGCTTTCATGGACTACATATGCCATCAAAGTGACACTGCTTTGATCTATTATTTATTTAAAGAATATTTTTAACACAAGAGGGTTGGAATTATGCTTTGTGTATTGAATTAAATCTCACAGCCTCAGTAGCAACCAAATCACGAAAGTTGGTTTAAATAAAAAGATTTCAAATACGCCCGGTTTTACTGACAAGTTGCTACTAAATTCAGAATATTTAAATTAAGATTGCTGTACTTATATTGATTTCTAAAATAAGCAGAGAGCACCAAAGCTGGCTGTAATAGTTTAACATTTTTTTTCCTGCTGCCTCATAACTTGCTGAATGAGAATTAAATCCTGTTTTTATGAGAAGAGGAATAGACAATTAGGTTTCTATGGAAATGCAGATTAAAGCAGGGCCGCATACAAATGCACTTAATTCAGACAAGCGGAGCTTACCTGCCTGCATGGTAAATGTTTCATGTGTCAAAGGAAATTAATGAAGGATAGTAGCATTGGAAGTTGTGCGCATCGCTTCAGCTTGAAATAGTTATTTCAATCTAAGGAAGCTTTCCAGGCCCTCCTGTGACGGACGTGGCTTGGCTGCTGCTTGCTCTTAGAGTGCTGGAGGCTCATCTCCCCCCTCTCTTCCAGGTCTAGTGTAGTGTGTTTCTTGTGAGCTGAAACAAGGCAGCAGGAATCTTGTAGGGGGAGAGGGCGGGAGTCCGTGTTTTGGCGGCAGCCTTCACTTTAGTTTGACTTGTTCTACCTTCAATGTTTGTTTTCTGTTTGCTGATGCGTGGTCATGGACTATCAACTGTGTTCATGTTTAGGAAACTCATAACCCAGTAAGTAGTCTGGGATCTAACCCAAATGATACGTGGTTTCCGTTGGTCGCCTGGTACGAAGATCAGCTCTTGGGGAGACTGGCTTGCAGCCCTTTGATGCTATAGCACAGCCCTAAGAACTGGTAATGGCCTGAACCTCGCTCCCTTCTAGGTCAGTGGTTGAAATCCGTTTCAGTTCAATAGTTACTAGAAGTGGCAATTGCTGTCCAGTAATGTCTGTGAATTGAGTGGTAGCGTAGGGCACCTGCTGGTTTACAAATGTCTTTAAAAACAAAACAACCCTCCCCAGCTTCCCCCCACACTGAACCCCCTGCTGTAAGTAATGAGCACTGTCCTCTAAGTTACAGATGTGTATCTTCTCTTACCTAGAACAACGATCATTTTGAATTAAGGCGGCTGTGTATCGATTGGATAGAGCTGGGAAGCTTGCGCTCTGTCTACCACTATCTACAAACGTTTTTATGTCTAAGTCCTCTCTCAGCTTTGATTTAATGCTCTGAAGAGTACAGCTGGTCACATATTTTGAAAGAAAAAGATCTTACCGTGGTACAGCCATAGGAAACACTGAAGTATGCAAATTGGTCAATCTCTTTCTCATCCTATGATTTTTCTCACTTCAGCTGAGATCTAGGGGACATAAAATTAATATTATTTGGTAGTTACTGGCAGTGCAAGCTGTACTTCCTGTGAACACTCTACTTAATCTCTTCCAGCACCACAGCTATTGTGTCAACTTTAATCAGACCACGCTAATGGGAGGATGATGATGTGGTCATTTAGTATTTTGCTATGGAAGATGCTGGGCTTTAAATTCTGTTGTGTTCTTACTTAGCTTAGGTGGAGCATTAGGATAACTCCATTAGTTTATGTAATTTCTTCTACTGAACATATCCAGGATTTGGTTTTTCATAATATTGTTGTAAGGACTTTCCGCAAGATAGTATGCAATTTTTTTTATGACAGTTGACCATAGGGAATAAGTGCATATTTGTGAATTTGTACATTTGTGAATTTCTACTTCTACCAGTTAGGTGGGAAAGAAAACAGTTTTTTAAATCTAAAATTTTAATGGCTTAATATACAGAAATGTCCAGGAGTCTTATTCCCTTAAATAGCTCCCTGAGAGTGCTTCATTGTAGTTACATTTGCAATATGAGTAATAAGTGATAGAAGTGCAGTGTAATGTGTGGGAAAGGAGCTGACAATATTATCACGTGCAAAGATAATTTTAGATCGGGGAGAGACTTCACTGTTAGCAATTGGAATGACAGAAAATAACTATATCTGTGTTTCTCCATTCAAAAAAATGCAATGAGAGAATACATATTATGTATAATGTGCTTAATTTTTTGTCTTGGAGACTAGGGCAGTCTTGGAGACTGGTGTTGCTGTGCTACTGAGCATATGGTATTTGGAGACGAATTAGGCAATTACTGCTACTTAAAATCAACATATATGTTGTAGTGGCTAGTTACCCTCCTGCCCCCCAGTATGTTTGCAGAAATTTGAAAAGCCTGTGAATAGCAGCCAATGAAAAAAATATATACCTTGAAAGATATACGTAAGTGCTGGACGATTATTGCAAATTGCATACTTCAATTAAAAAATACTTATCATTGTATGAGGCTTTTCCTCTAATTTCTCAGGAGTGGCAAATGTTAATAAACATTGGTAGAACCCTAGTGCAGTGGTAAATGGCCAGATGGAAGCGGGTGGCTTTGCATGAAGCTCTTGTGGAGAAAGCTGTGAAACATCTGTTCTGCTGACAGCTACCACTTCTTTATTTTTGGTATTGTGTATGTTTCGATAATTGAGAGACCGAAAGTTATGTGAACGTTTTAGACGTGCTTTGGTAACGCTTCTCTGGTTCTGACATTTCTTCTCTCTGCCTCTGTGTAGACAGAGAAATTCAAGGGTGCTAGGCTTCCTTGGAGTTTCATTTTTGTTTGTCTCCATGGGTCATGTAGGTTTTCTGGGAGGTTTGGGGGTTTTGGTTGTGGTTTACTCTCTGACATGTTGTTTTAATTGGCTTGCTGCTGTGCTGATCTTCTACCCTTGAACGTTTCCCAAGGTGACTGTTAGTATGGCCATAGGGTAACTGGGGGAGGCTATTGATTGTTCTCTCTGTCTCTTAGCTTTTACTGGCATTTCCAAGCAAATCTGGTAAACCCGAGATGTTTGTCTTGCTCTTCTGTTCTTCTGCCGTGTTATGGCAGGGTGATCTACAGCCGGAGTAGCTTTTGTTGGGTTGCGGGTGAGAGCAGCAGTGTAATTAGTGCTGTACTCTGCAGAACAGTGCCTTGGAGGTGTGCAAAATAATCTACGGTAAAAGCGATGACGCGAGTCATTCCGTGCCTCTGGGCAGCCTGCCGTGTGGATGGAGCTCTGCCTTCGTGGCTGTCCCTCTGCTTGACTTCCCTGAAAGCCTCAAGAAGGGGCACAGTCTACAGCATGGTTTGCTCTGAGAAGCTTGATCGCCTTCCCTCAGTGATTCCTCCTCTCTCTCCCCCTTTCTTCCACAGCACATCAGCAGTGAGAAGTTTAAAGCCCTTGACGTGATCAGGTGGTTGAGCCTTATTAGTCAGGGAGACGATGTTCTGTACTGTATGGCTCTCGAATACAACCAAACTTCTTCATCTTTATGTTCCTGACACTTCAGCTGAAATTACAGACTTGATCTTGTCCTCACCGTTTTCTCCTACTTGCTTCTGTATGCTCAGGAAGCTTCCCATTTTAAAAAGTTACTTTAATTTAATGAAGTTTGCTGTAGCTCAGGGACTCTGCTTAAAGGGGACAGGGTGATTCCTGATCAAATGTATGTTGTATAGAATGTAGTATTGACTTGTTAAAGATCTAAAAATGTGTTCCAGGAATAATTTGAAATAGCAGTTTGTAAGGAAGATCTGAAGATGAGGAAGTAAGTCAATGGATTGGAAGATGGACACCTTTTTAGAAGACAGTGCTAGACAGGAGTGGAAATGGGGTGGGATGATGAAAAGAAGCCTGTACAGCATGCAAAGCAGATAGACAGTTGTGCTGAGGTGAGAAGGAAAGCCACTGTCGCAGATCAAATGAGGAATAACATCTAGAAAATGCCTCTTGTTGATTCTTTTTGCATACTGTATAAAGAAAGCAAAGATCATAGAAGTAAAATATTTGCTTCCTATTACTTTTCATTATTTATAAGAAATGATTGGCAGGGACAAGAAAACACCGTTTGGTTATATGCATCTAAGCAGTGGTTTAAAGGCAGTATTTTGATGCTTTGCTACAGCAGAGTGAATCAGCCTACTTGGCTTTGTAGTTTCTAATCGTAAGAGCAGTTCTGTCACGCACGATTACCTTTGATCTCCAAGGGCACCTTCGGAAGCCGAGGTCGCCAGGCCATAGCACGTCAATTGATACTGTTCCCTATCAGACAGAGAAGATGCATACTGTTCTCAGAGCAAGTAAGTAGAAAGTGCATATGTATATCTTGGGTATTGATTGACAGCAGTAATTCATTTACAAGTGTAAGCAGTGCTTATAAAGTAAATAGTGAAGCCAGCAGTTAAAAGTCTGTTTTATGAGGAGCTGTGTTAGCATTACTGACTGCTCTTGAACTTTGTGTAGTAGCTGCATTCACTGGGTAAACGAACATGTTGGACATGATAAAGCTCTGAAGAAAATTCATAGTATTATTGCGGAATACAGAGGTTAGAAAAGGAAAACAAACGCTAAGGAGGAGTTGATCTAGGAATCTAGTGTATGCTGTCACAACAGTCACAGCCAGAATCGACCTTTTGGGCCACAGATGGCTGAAGACTACCTGCAGAGGTGTTGAATTATTAATGTTAACTTGAAGTATTTATTTGCATTCTCCTATTTTTATCGCTGTGGAGAAGCACAGTGAGACTTTTTTTAATAACAATTTATTTTTCTTAAACTTTATATAAAAAAACCTCCTTGAAACCAAAAGCTCTTCCTTTTTAGATGTTTTATCTTGCAAATGTTACAGGTGAGCTGAAGAGGACTGGCGCATCTCTCTTCTGGTATTTGACCCACTAAAGGGAAGACAGATTGAAAAAGAGGAGCAACGCTTGATTCTCAATCATCTCACACAGTGTGGTGCGAAATGAGCGTGGAAGGGTACCAAATTAGAGCTCGATGGTGTAAGCGACTGCTCGGAGGGCAGTGCGTCAGACAGACGCCAATTCTGCAGCGAGGATCTATATTCCTTCTGCCTGTTCACCGGGTAGAGATAGGTTGCGTACATGTGGGATACGTTCTGTCTGAGTCACTCCTTCAGCAACCTGTCTTTGTTTTTGTGTGCAGTTGTGTGATCAAGTGGACCAGGAAGGTCAAGGTTTTGTCTGACTGTTCAAAATTGTCAGCCTTTTCGCCAGCTGATTTGCAAACTGGCATTCCTCAGTGGTGTGTTCTTTGCCTAAGCTCTGGAAACGATGCCTGTGCTGTTAGAGAGCACCCGGACAACGTGTGGCCACTTGTCACCTCTTAGCTGGGAGCCTGAAATGGGAAGTTGCCAGAGAGTTCAGGATGCCCATCTCCTCCTGTGGCTGATCTGCCAGGAATCCCGTCACCCCCAAAAGAACCCCGCTCAAGCACGCAGCTTGCTGCAAGAGGCCACCTTGCTGTGAGAAAGCCTGCCGGGTGTGGGTGCGATGCGTAGAAGCTCGGGAAAGAGAAAACACGACTCTCTGGGTGTTGCAGGGTGATCTGTAATGGAAACTGCAAAGGGAGGGCGATGCTTCGTGCTGATAAATATTGCTGTTACTGCTCAGTGTTTAGAGAACTCCTTGTTGAAGTATTTAATGGCATGCCTCCAAAACAGTTAACATTTTAGAGTTATCTGTGGAACACCTAGCTGGTTTTGCCTTTTGGTTGAGAGGCTTGTACTAAATCTGTGTAAATGTATATAAAGAAAAATGTCCAAAAAAAGTCTTTAGGAAGGGAATGAATTTGCTGAACAAGCAGGCAGAATTGAGCCTGCTGGCCAGCGAGGATTCCCAAATGAGACAGATATGAGGATTTCTCAGTCTGGAAATTCTGTCCCAGTATTTGTATTTAATGCTGATAAGTTCACCCCCAGCTCTGTAAAATAATGTAGCAGCATATATTTTATGTTTAATGCTGACTTAATCTTGTGTTTGTATTAACTCACAGAAGCAATTTTAACTTTTTGGCATAAAACCAGCAGGTTATAACGGTTGAGTGTTCATCTGTGTAATGTTTAAACAGAAATTTTTCAGCTTGAAACTTGCAGTGTAGAAATAAAATATTTATGGGTTTTAAAATGTCCATTCTGAAATATTAGGTGAAGGTCTTACTGCAAAATGCAAGATTTCTCATAAATTGATTGACTGGCTTGTCCTTGGTATTATTTGAACTAGAAGATAAAACAGTTATATGACTCTTTTCTTAGTTGCTAACCCCGTTCTTACTTAGCCTATAACAAATCTTTAGCAACTGATAAAATGGGGTGTCTCTGTTGCAGTCTGGACTGGAATTACTTTCAGGTGTGCTACAATAGCATAAACTGGGTTCCCTGTGATGATAAAACTTCAGGTTTTCAATCCAGACCATTCACATGAAGATGCTATACTGGTTTTTGGAGCTGAAAATAATGGCAGAAATCACACTAATTTTGGTTTGAGATACCTACAGGTAATGTTAGTCTTTCATCTGCAAATCTGTTTTGTCTCAAAATGAAGTAAGAGGCGAATGAAAATTATTTACAAGTTCTCTGATCTTTAGTATAATATGTAAATTTTAATGTCAAATGCTTTAATAAGCATCTTTTCTTCTGAATAGACACAGAACTACCTCTGTTCCCTTACTTCCACTTCTGATGGATTTAGGGTTTGAATTCAATACCATTACTTCTCAGGAAAAGCTTTTTGACCCAGTGGATTTTGACATTTAAGTATTGCAGGTTGTGACCCAGAGTTACTAAATCATTTAAAATTGCATGCAATACCAAGTTGTGAATTGTATCNCTGAAAAATAAGTCAGTATTAGACCACAAATGGGAAACAATAAATAAATGAGACAGAAAAGATTGTTTGGCAGGGTACTTTCTCTTGAAAGAATGATTTGTATGGTTTCACTTCTAATAAGTTATTTTTGCCCTGTAGTTTTCTGTTGTTTCCTTCTGGGTTTTTAGTGCCTGTTTGCCAGTGTGTGATTCCTTCTAGGGAGGTTTGTGCTCTTTGACGCCCTCGGCAGCGTGTTCCTCCTGCGGCTGTGTGAACTGGCAGCGGCTGTAGCAGCCTGAGAAGGTGTCCCTGCCTGCAGGTTAAAGCTCAGTCAGTGCAAGTAGTTCTGTAATGGTCGGGTGCTTTGTGGTTGTGGGGTTTGGGGTTTGTTTTTTTTTCTTTTTTCTCCTTCTCCCTGATAGTACTGCTGAGCCCTAATATTCTCGGCAAGCGTGCATCATTGGTACGTAACGCTTCTATGCGGCTTGAAATAGTAAAGGGTTACCTATTTAAGATCTTTTGTGCAATGTCATCCATTTCTTACCTTCGCCTGGTGCGCAGGTGGGTCAAGCCAAAAGTCTCAACGGGAACCGTGTGCCTCTTGCAGTTTTAAGCATATTCGATGAGTTCCGGGAAAGGGAAGGCAGGAAAAGATGACACTAAATAGTAATATCGAAAGGTGTTGCTTTCTAAATTAAATTCTTTCCTTATCTTTTGTTATGGTCTCGAAAGGAATGGAAAGGTTTCAAGTTGCGTGTTGTAATAAGTATTTGTTGCAATATTGAATTAACGTGATGTTTTCGTTGTGCAGTAGTCAATACTGTGCATGAAATAGGTGAGCAGGAAGAAAGCCAAGTGCGCTTGCTGAGGAAAATAAGGCACTGACGCACCGGGTGCCAGACATCTGTAGAAAGCATTTAAAAACCTGTCCCTTAGGTTTGAAGGTTAAAGGGACACAGAGCCCAGTAATGGATGTCCTGGTAACTGAAGGTCCACGGAGCTTCCAGGTCATCTCTGATCACCTTTAAAAATCAGGCCATTTTTATAAAAATAGAAATTTTTTTTTAACCGGATAATTTGAAAAATTAAAAATTTTAGAACTGTTCTTCTTTTACTGGTGCTGGGTATTATTTTGTTACCTTGAAAATTGTAGAATCATTTAGGTTGGAAAAGACCCTTAAGATCGAATCCAACCATTAACCTAACACTGCCAGGTCCAGCACTGAACCGTGTCCCTAAGCACCACATCTGCGCGTCCTTTAAATATCCCCAGGGATGGGGACTCAACCACTTCCCTGGGCAGCCTCTTTCAACGCTTGACAACCCTTTCCGTGAAGAAATTTTTCCTGGTATCCAAGCTGAACTTCCCCTGGCACAAATTGAGGACATATCCTCAACGTACCTGTTTCCTGAACATAACTCCTAGCGTAGTGGTACGCGGTTCCCAAGCCGGGGAAGAAGTCTTGTGCACGGATTCTCCGTGTGTGGTTTGGATGGGGAGGGAAATCAGTCAGTACGTGGATGTTGAAGTAACTTTGTTCACAAGAAGTGCACCCAGTTAAAAAAATGTCATGTGTGCCTGTTACATTTGTAAATGTGTTGGGTTTTTGGGGCAGCTGTTGCAGGGTGGTTTTTATTGGAGTCGTTATTGTAGTGAACTAACAGCGAGACCTTTGTACTGCCTTCCGGAAAACCAGGGCGGCAGTTGCCCTGTGTCCGGATGAAATTATTTTCTAAATACAGGAAAAAATGAGAGGGAAAGGTAAGGTGTACGTGAGCAATGTGAAAAGTGTCAGCAATTGCTGGCACAATTTATTTTTGAGGGTAGCAGTTTGGCGTTGATAAAATAAGTGAAGGAAGGCGAGGGGAAAAGAGATGAAAGCAAAAGATAAGAGAAGCAGATAGAAGGGGAGGAGGATGGAGAAGACTTCCAGGGGGAGAAGAATGAATGGGGTCGGTTATCGGCACAGACCGCTCTCCGTCGGGAGCCCCCGGGTTTGCCCTCGGCAAGGCGTCCCAGCCTTGGTGGTGTTGCCTCGGGGCTACCTGGCTGCGCTCGGCTTTGGAGGACCAAGCTGCGACCTGCAGCTGGTGCTCATTTTGCCAGTAGCTATACTTTTGCTGTGTATTGTTCCTAATTTCAGTAAAGTACTCTTAGTGCGTGGGTACTTAGAGCTAAACTTCAGGTGTGGACCTTTCCACCCGATCTGTGTGCACTCCTTTGGGAACCCTTGTGAAACGCCAGTGAGGGAGTCCCCGTTCAGGCTCTTGTTTCCATCTGTATTCTGGAAAGTGCCGCTTCCTCCTTGTTAACTTATGGGGATGAGTAACTCCTACATGACTGCAGGGTTTTGTCGGCAAGCACATGGTTTGGGATGAAGCCATTAACCAGATTTCGTGCTAATTTTTCAGCCCAAGCCCCCCATCATAGACACGGGAATGAGCGGATGCTGCAGAATTTCTGTCCTGACGTAGAGCCTGTCCCCCCTTCTTGGTGCGAATAGTGTCTCTCTGCTCCAGCTTCTAGTTTCTTTCTAAATTATACATTGTGTGGCTTTAGCTTTTTCTGTAAGTGCGGGGTTTGGGTGGTGTGGTTTTTTTTGTTTGTTTGTTTTTTTATTTTTTGCCTGCTGCTCTGCATTGTAATGAGCACCCTGGGGAAGGGGAGACGCGGGTGGCCTTGCTTCAGACAAGCAGGGGAGTGCTGAACGCTTGACGGAAGTACCATCAGCCACGTTACTGCTTTTGTTTTGCTCCGGTTTAGGTGTTGAGATGAGGGAGTGTAGGAAAGAGCATAAAGATGTAAAATAGTAATTTTCAAGCAATATTTTTAAGTGGCCATAGTGCTTAGTCATTGGTTTAAGGCAGCTTTTTGGTCACAGGTCAGGTATCAATAAGTTTGGATTTTATATGTTCGTGGTGCCCCTTGTGGCTACAGAAGCATGTCGGAATGTCAGTTCTACGGGGCTGATACTGAAGCAGCAGCTATAGGCAAGGCCAGGAAGGGGAGCCAAGTGATGATTTCTCCTAACATAAGAATATCCAGGATCACTAACATGTGAAGAAAACAAAACAAAAAAAAAATGGACTAAATGTTTTGTTATAGCTTGGCTGGTCACTTGGGAGATTTTTTTTCCCCTTGTAATGCTTTTAGTTTTAATATTAGAGAGGCCATACTATATTCTAATATTGATCAGGGACCCTGAATAGCATATTCTCATGTTTTAATAATGTATTTCAGTTGGACAGGGACTAATTTGAGTAGCAGAAGTCCAGTGATAACAATTTCTATGCTCTATAAAAGAAGAATGAGCTCTGGAAATAATAATAAAAATAGTAACGTAAAATTAAGTACTGTTCTATTTAAAAAAAAAAAAAGAAACATTTAATCAGTCATGCCCTGCTTAAAATAGTCCATGTTAAAGAGCAGATAACAAAGGTTTGTTGAAACCCTTCAAAAGTTATAGCAGTGTAAAATTTCAACACAAGTGAAAATTGATTTTCTAGAAACGCTAAGTAAGCATTTTATTGTCTGTCTTTGCAGATGAAGACTGTTAGTGTTGCCTTAGTGTTGTGCCTAAATGTTGGTGTGGACCCTCCTGATGTGGTGAAAACAACTCCCTGTGCCCGTCTGGAGTGTTGGATTGGTAAGTCTTGAGAACTTCCAAGCTTCAGCTAACTGTATTGCTCTTATAAACACTGCGTTATAGCATATATAGTAATCTCAAAGTTATGTGTTTCCTGGACTTAAAACTAGGGTGAACAAAAGGAAATCTGGCATCTGGTTTCACTGTGTCTGTTGTCCAGCAGTAGCTGCTGCCATAGATCATCGCTCCTGCTTTATTCTAAAGTGAGACAGCATGGAGGGAAAAAAGCTGTTAATGAGCTATTTAGCTGTCTTAGAATTGTTGTAGATTTGTAAATATCTAAGGAAATCTCTGCACAGTAACAATTTTGGAGTACTGTGAGCTGCAAAGGTTTAAAATTGCCCTGCAACATACAATAGAGAAATAAGTTTCTGTAAAATGCATGGAATTTACTGCATGTTGAGGTGACTGCTCTGGGGCTATTTTAATTGGGGATCATGAATTCAGAAGACCTGGAATTATTCCCAAGAATGTCTTGCCAGCAGTTCCGACACATGAGCTTGCTACTTTGATGCAGTGTTGGACTAAATTCCTAGTTTTTTGTTAAGCAGTGAAAAGTTCCCTTGGTTTTGGAGATCAAGTCTGATTATCAAGATGAGACAAATCTGAATTAATATTAGAAGGGAATACTGTGTGTAAGAAAGCTTTCTAAGAGAGATTTGGTTTTTATCTAGGAATTGAAAATGTTCAGGCTTCAGCAAGTAACATGCAGAGTGCTGTAGTCCTAAACTCTGGGGCTTGTGATAGGCTGCAGAAGCAAATCAATCATTGCACATACTGAATTTCTTTAAAAACTTTCAGAACATCTTGTTTCTAACCTTGCCTTACCTACTTTATGAATCACAGCATCTCATTTTTTTTTTTTTAACCTAAAAATGCCGATGACTTTAAAGCAGTTAAAAAACTATGAGCATGCACTAATAAATACATCTATTCAGCAGAGAAAACAGCTCTCATTTCTCATTGACACAGGCATAGAGAGCAAAGAGAATGAGGAGCATTGCAGACTCATTAAAATAAAGTTATTAGTGATTATCATCAACAAAGAGAATTCTGAATGCAGTTTTTAAATTAAATTTTTAGTGTGTATATATACACAAGTACTCATTTCCATTTCTAGCCAACTTTAAATTTCTGAAAAAGGTAGTTGCAAAAATATCCGCTGTGTTTTCTTCTATACAACAGTCTCGAGAGAAGCTAATGGTGTGTATTGTGGAAACATAATGTCTTTGCCAGATGTGCAAGAAAGCGTGGAAATCATTTTGGTGCAATTGCTGCTATTTACAACTGGGCTGAGATCACCAGCTTGTGGACTCTGGCAACAAATAGCCATCGCAGTTTCGGACCAAAGCTGGTTGCAGTTCTCGCTGTGCCTTCCAGACGCACCCTTGGGACATCAGAAGTGTTTTGTTTTTCTCCAGAATTAAGCCTTAGCTGACATCTGCGCTACCATGTCGACCTGGCACCGTTTAAGGCACGGAGAGCTTCATGCCGTGGTTGTACCGAAGGTGTCTTGGCCTATATATCTGCTGGCCTTCTGTATACACTCAACAAGGGAGGCTGAAAGCTCTTGTAATGACTGTGGTGCCATGAGCTATATTTAGGAAAATAATTTGTTTCTATTGTTTGGCTCTTGGAATGGCACCAGTGCACTTCATTTTTGTATAAAGGGTATTGTTAAGGATGCCAAGTACTCCGAAGGCGCTCCGGAGTCCGTGAACTACTTTCCTCTGCTGTCAAAGTACATGTGAAGTATTTTTAATTTATTTTTCTGAAGTTCAGTTTGGTCCTTTTGACAGACTCAAAAAAAAAAAGTAGTGATGTGTTTATGCTATTATTTCTGTCTCCTTTTTTTAATTTGAGCGGTAGCTAATGGCATATTAACTAACAAAAGCTGCTGCGAGGCAGTGTGAATACTTTTGGGGGATTACTCTTCAACATCTCAAGGGTATCTGCTCAAAACTCGCCTTAAATAGCAAGGGGGCTACTGCAGCCCAGAGCAACACAGGCTGTGGTATACAGAGATGTTTCTAGAAGGTGCGTCAGCGAGAGCTGAAGCTGCAGGGTCCGCAGTGGGGAGAGGGTGCTCCTTCCATCCCGGAGACGGCTCCGATGAGGCCCAAAGAACTGAGACGGGCTTCTTGAAGTCTGAGCAGACAATTTACTGCTGCTTGTGTTTGTTTTGGAAAAATATAAATGGTAGACTCGCATTACCTTAAATCTTTCTGCAGAAGTATCCTAAAAGTTAAATAAGATCCTAGCTTTTCTTCATTTAAGAAAAATAACTCATAAAATCCTGCTTTCATCCTACTTTATTTATTGTATTTTATTTCTAACAGTACAAGGTAGAATATTTGTGAAGATTTAAAAAACAATACCTTCACTGATTTGGTTAAATGCTTTAAAAATAATTTATGTTAAATTGCAAAATATTTGCTTCCATTTTTTTTTGAAACTTGTTAATAGTGTCAATTATATGGCCGTGTTTTTTTGAATAAAGCACGTAAGCTGAAATTGTATCAGTATGTATGGATGGTGGTAATTATCTAGTGATAAAATTAACTTCTTAAAAATTACAAATGGCATATAATCTCTGCTCCAGTAAGCAATGGAAGTAAATAAAATGGGATTTGGCATTCATCAAGAAAAATGTTTATCATCAAATATTTAACTGATTTAAATTTTTGTCATTATTTACTATAGAAACCTTTTTTTCAATATTAAAAAAACCAAATGTCATGCCTCTCCTGTCTTTCAAAACAAAGTTGTGTTTATTACCTTAGCAAGAGAAATCTTCTCCCAAATTTGACAGTTTTTAATGGTTTTTAATTCGTACTTGAGTGAAGAATTTAGGGATAATTTTTGGGTATTGCACCCAAATAAATTCCCTGGAGAATGTAATGTTTATGAATTTGCAGGCTCCTTTCATGCATTCGGTTTCATTAAAACATTGTTAAACGATCTTTCTTGCAAGCAGAACAGTGGAGAGCGAAAGCTTTTGGCTTCCTTCTTCTGCAGAGGGGGGTGGTGGTCATGCTTTGGTGTAGACTTTGGCCTCCCAGGTTGTAGATCTGGATTTTACAGAAACATAACGTGGAGTAGCTAAAGGTTTAAGTGCATATGGAATTGGAAATAATTTCTGCCTCTTGTCAAGCCAAGTGGTTCAGTTGTAGTCAAAAGCACTCATTTATATTGTGTTTCCTAGATCCTCTGTCCATGGGTCCTCAAAAAGCTCTGGAAACCATTGGTGCAAACTTACAGAAGCAGTATGAGAACTGGCAGCCACGAGTAAGTATTCCTTGGGCTTCCTCTTTGCAGCTGTAGATCTGGTACTCCTTCGCGATGATATTCAGCATAGACTGGAAACTAAGATGTACGTCCGTTATGTGGCACGGTGGTCTTGTAGCATTTGTTGCTTCCTTCATCCAGCAGTGTGAATAAATTCTTGCAAGCTGTCAAACCTCCTGTCTTCCTAGCTGATGCCCCTCTTGGCCAGCACTTTCTTTGAGCTGGGGTATTTGTTCAAAGTACCAAATCCTACAGTGATTTTTTTTTTTTTTTAAATTTATATTCCTCTGACTTTGTTGTATTTTTGAGGTGTTCTGAAGTTTTTCATTCTGAGTTTATAGTTTCTTCTGTTGTAAAAATGTGTTTGGCCTCAGCTGATTCGAAACTCTGTGTCCCAGCACACATCGGTACTGTTTTTATCCTTTGGAACAAATAAACGTTGTACAGTTAGTAGCCGAGGAAGGCTTTTGGTTTTGTTGTAAAACATAATTTCAGAGCTTTGGTAACTGCTGATTCTAACTTAAGTATAATGCCTGTATACCTTTTCGAAAGGGAATGTTTTGGGTGGTAGTCACCCACAGCAGGAGTTAAAGAAACATGCAAGCAACTGGCTGTTTATTTCCTGTTTTGTAACATCTCACTCTCTCACACTGGGGAAGTGTTTTGCTTCTGGGTATTTCAATGTCCATAGTTTCATGAGTCCTGGTAAATAAACTACAAAAAGATCTGAAGAATGAAATTCGAAGTCTGCAGTGTTTCCCAAATAGATATAAAACCCAAACTAGAATCATCTTCACTGTTAATGTTCCCTGGTGTGTTCATGTCCTTATCTGTATGCTTTGGGCAGTTTGGGTCAAGATATTCCTCTTCAAAGTACTTTGACTATTGACTACTAAATCATGAATTTGTCATTATAAGCATGTATTGCATAACCCAAACAGAAACAGTAACTTCACTGAATGAACCTATCTGTAGATTTGCTTTCCCCCCCCTTATGATGTGGCATGCATACTAAATGGGTCTTCATTTTTTAAGGAGACATTTTTTCTTCTCTTCCTCTAAGATTGTCTTCAATAATAATAATTACGTGCATTTTTGTTAGCACCAGGACTATATTTTCTGTTTCTAACATTGCGAGCTACCTTATTTAATGTACAAATAATCTACCGAGTGTCTCTACCATGTCTGTTGGTATGTAGTTTAAGTACGGTCTGCAGTTGGAAAAGTCACTGATGCTTTCCTGTCTTCTGTATAGGACAACTAGTTGCGAAGGCCTTTGTGTTAGAAGCACCTTTAGGTATTTTCAATCAGTCCTTCTATTTAAACTGTGATGGGTTACATTCGTTTGCTTGTTTCTTTATAATTTAGAAAATCAATAGATTGCCACTGCTGATGTTTTGTTCGGGTCTGGAACCTAGAAGCTCTGAACGTCCCTGTTCCTACAGGGAGATAGAGAACTTGGGGTTTTTGCTCTTTTTCCCCCCCAAGTCTTCCATTCCTTCATGAAGGACTAATACCTTCATATAAAGGACAAGTGGCTTTGAGATTATCTTTGCAGTAGTGAATAGAAACTTCTCTTTTGCCAGAGACTGCTGAGAATATTTTTCACCGAAAACAGGGTGGTTGGCATGTGCGTTGTTAAAGGCTGCCGGTGAAGCAGTTTCTTGTACGCATTCCAAGTCCCTCCTCTACTTCCTTATTCAGACTCGATGGGAATAATATTATATTCAGAGCAATTTGAATGTAAATACAATTTGTACCGGTTCTTTACCTCTTGCCTTTGTGTGACACTTCCCTGCCCCCTTATTCAGGGTTGACTGACTGGAACTGAGTTTATCATTCAGTAAAAGCTGAATGTGTTACTTGAAGGAGACTTACTGGTTTTAGTGGTGAAATGTTTACATTACTAAAGCTGTGGATAATTGTCTGTGGGTCACTGTCTGAAGTGTTTTGTAAGTATATTTATATAAGAAGGACTTGTCCTGAAGTATATATTTAAGAACAAGAGAATTTGCTTTTGTGTTTTTCCTCTTGGTACATTGACAGTTTTTTTAAATCTCTCTAGCAGCCCAAGAATTTGGCAGAAAATTCGAAGTGTCTGAAGTCAAACAGGAGAGTAAAACATCTTGATGCAAAAGGGAAAACAAACCTTCTCCTCTGCTCTTTAATAACGGAGTCCATATTACAGAGGAATGAGGGACAGGCGTCTAGAAGCAGCAGGTACCCTGTGTGGGCCGACCTCACGCTGCCCTGTAGAGTTTGCACAAAACATGAGGCAATTACTGAGCTCAGATGTTTGTGTGCAAGGTGCCTGGTTCTTAACAGTAAATCACAGCCCTTTGAAACATTGCGAAGCTAAACACGTACCGTTTTATTGCACTCTACAGGGCTCTTGAGTTTTCTGCAGTAATAAAGAGAAGTTGATGTGCCATCTGCAATAAAACAATAGGAACATTATTGAATTTCCTAGACCCTTCATATAAATACTAATACATCTAGTTTTGTCTATTTCTCAGTGTTTTGGAACGGCTGAAGAATTGATGGGAGGAAGACAATTTGGGGAAAACTAGGCAGTCTGGAAAAAAGACCAAATCATTAAAATCTTCTGAAGTCGCTGATACTGCCGGACTGTCGGTGTCAGTCCTTGCGCTGGGAAATGCCTGTCCTCAGTACCTTACTGTGAATGCGCAAACGGTGCGAACTGCTGGTAAAGGGATCATGTCCGCAATAAAGGCTGTGCGACAGGTCCTGTGACATCCCTACCAGCGCGCTCCTCCTCTGCTTAGAACTGGGAGGATGTCGTTCAAACGCCTGCCTGTTTTTGTTACATACAGATAGCTTAGGTGAAAAAGCCTTAAAAGGGGTAAGCATGAAAATTCTTTGTTTCTGGAAGCTCCTAGGCTGCACAGCTGATGCATATTTCCTTCCAGGTCTTATTGAGCCCCTTTCTAAATAATTTATCAGCTTGCCGTTGCTTGAAGTGTTTCTTCTGATTAAATTTAAGACTTTGCTTTATTGTTGTGTAGCTACATAAATTTGTGTGCTGCGGGAGTAAAAAACACTTCAGCCGTTGTTTCATCTGCAAAATACTGCAGTTAAACAATATTCAGTCATTTCATTGCAATTCTCAAATGAAAATTTTACTGGGGGAAGAGAGTAGGAGATGACAAAGCTGTAGGCTTTATCTGTCTTTATAAAGGATTTTCTGAACAAGTAAGAGTTCTTGCAATTCAGTGCAAAGATAATTTAGGTGCTAGTGAAAAAGTGGAAAGAAAAAAAAAGCTCTTCTCTACTGTTACCGTGGGTCATGGGTTTTGAGCTTCCCTGGGCAGGGAAGGGGTTAAACCTGAGGGTAATCTGGAAAGCAGGCTCAATTACAGGGGATAAAAGGGGTTGCTTAAGCAGCTGAGAATGAAAGGAGAAAAAGGCAGTGAAAGTTAAGAGCTCAGGACCCCTAATGCCCAGCCTGATTGGAGGGGGGAAGCCTTCCCCTTGACTGCTCTTCTGGTGTTTGGGGGAACCTGCAGCCGGATGGATTAGGGATGGGTTAGGGCACGGCTGGTGGAGCTGGGCAGAACTGGGCCTTGCCGCTTGCAGGCCCTGGATGAAGGGGGCTGGCAGGCAGCGTCAGGAGAGCGCCAGGAAAAAGGAGAGCCTTTAGCTGAGGCAGGACACTGTACCGCTTCACGTGCCCAAAATGAAATACTTTACATTTCTGTTGGAGATTCTTCACATGCTCTGTATTTAAGATATTTAGATAAGAAATTGATCACACAGAAATGGTATTTTTCTGCTTCTGATCTTCATTTATTGCCCTCTGCAGAATACTGCCTGTGTTAGGTGCAGCGTTGTAGTAAGTGACCAGGGAGAGCACTCGCTGGCTTGTGCTGGCAGTAAGTAGCAAATATTTTCCCTGTTGTTTGGATGCAAATTTAGCTTGCTTGGCAGCATTGCGTGTTACGCCATTCAAAAGGCAGGAACTTTTCTTAGTTTAAAAGTCAGCAGACTTTGTCTGAAAATAGGAATAATAGACTGCAAATTCTGAGGGCTGCTGCAGTGAGGTGGTTTATGGAGATGCGGTAGCTAGTGAGGATTTTTATGAGCAGAAGTCACTGTTAACTTAAGTCCCAGTTTATATCCATTTATCAGCAGAGCCTGGGACTTGGGTTCTTTGCCGTAACATTCTGCAGAGCTGGAGCAGAGGGATTAGTGGAGAGGATGAAGGTGTTAACGTGGCTTGCTACTGCTCCTCTGCACAGCACGCTGTTCCTTTTCTTGTGGACTGGTTTCAGAGAGCACGCTTTTCTGCGTCCTCTTGGCTGGAGTTCTCTGAACTGGGCTACAGTACTTAAAAAGCACCAGTTACCCGTGTGAAATGATCATTGTGTGCAGTATTATACAGAATGCTGCGAGATGAGGTCGATCTGTGGTAGCTGGCTTCGTTCTTAGAAGGGTGCCAGACGACTTCTTTTTTTCCCCCCTCCTCTCCCACAACAGACATCTCATTACTTGGCTGCTAGCCTTCCCTAGGCAGTAAAGTTTCCTTCGTTTCCATTGCTGTGCATACGCCGCTGAGAATGGGGCTGTGTAGCCAAAGGCAGAACTGTAGCTTGAATGATGCACAGTAATTCAGGATCTGGTATAAAGCAGTCTGGACCATATGCTTATTAAATTTGCATGAAATTATAGAATTCTTTTCTTTTTATTGGCTATGGCTTTTGACCAGTTTCTTTCTCTAACTCTAAACTGACCAGAAAATTCACAGGACTTTTTCTTCCTTTCTCTCATCTTGTTCAGTAATTTTATTGTTTCTGTTGAGGTTTTTACTAGTCCAAATGAATCCCAATGGCACTCCTATACCAGGTGCTCTTTGCAATACTGTTCTTCATTCTCTTACAGAAACTTTCCCAGTTCTGCCACTGGAAGGTCAAAAACTGCTGTTCATAACTCTTCCTGAGTAGGGGTGAGGTTAAGAAAGCTGTCTCGGACACTTACATTCCTCTGTTGCTCATGAAGTGCATTCTTAACACTGGAGGAGCGGGACCTTGTCTCAGTGCAAATTAATGTTTTAAGTTTTTTTTAAATCTTCCTTTTCCTGAGAGTTTGTAGCATGTGGTGGTCTTTCCACAGCTAGCTGTGAGACCACTGCAAAACGGATGGGTTTGGGTGTGGTTTGGTAAGGCTTTCTTCCCCCCCTCCCCTTTTTTTTTTTTTTGTTGTACTCTTGCAGCTCACAGGAGCCCTGGTCATGGAGGAGGGTTTGGTTGAGCCAGGTGCTGTAGAGATGAAATGGAAACCACTGCCCTACACCTCACAGTCTGAAATAAGACAGATGCGAACAAATGGGAGAGTACAAAGAGACAGTAAAATGGCAGCAGTCAGTGTGATAGGGTCTTAGCATAACAGAAGCCTGACCCTAAACGTGCTGGTAGATGTTGCAGCATGGTACAATATTGAAAGTGCAGTCACCAGGTGGAAGAGCATACTGAGGGAAATAGGTCTGGAACAGACCAGGGTGTAGGGTTGTAGGTAAATTTGGTTTGCATGTCAGATTACAGAAAGAAATAAGGTTTGGAAGGTGCAAAGAAGAGGAGCAATGGTAGGGCTGGAGGAGGAGAGTCTAGAGAGTAATTACAAACAGCACGTTCTTTGAGATGAAGCAATATGTAATTGGCACGTTCACGAGATCCATCGAAGAATCTTGACAGCCTTGCTGCCATGCGAAGCTGAGGACTGGAGCGGAACTGTTATCCTTTTAAGCTGGACTGTTACGGAAAGTAAAGCTTTAGTTATGGTACGCAAGAGTTGAGGACCGTGGATGGGTTACAAGAAAAGGAAAGTTGCATTCTCTGCTATATTTAAGGTAGACTTTGGTCTGACGCCTTATTTTGATGCGTACGGAGGTTTCCGGGGAGTGGGAAGAGAGCTCCGGAGACCCTTGTAGCAGGTTGAGTATTTGCTGTCCATTGAAGCCAGTTGCAGTGGCACAGCGTTCAAGCGTCTGTGTCTCCAAACAAGCCACCTTGCTGCTGGAGGGAGCGGGCGTTGGGCCCGCGTCTTGGAGGGATTTGGAAATGAGCCAGTGAAGGTGCAGAGGTGCGAAGCACTCTGAGCTGTTCCGAGACCCTACAAAACTGTTAGTGGGATCTTGCTTTTGTATAGGGACCTTTACTTCAAGATGAAGGTCAGTTCTTCTATGGAATTTGGAATTTTTTTACATCCTCTGGTAAGTAACTTAATGGAGTGTGAGAGGTTTGAGCCTCCCTGTTAGATTTGACCACAGCAAGGTCTGTAATTTGTCATCTGTGCAACGTCTATGTCCCCCACTCCCGCTCCTGTCCTTTCAGGCCAGCAGCTCTAGCGCTTCTGCACCTCCCCTTGCGATAACCAACACCAGCAAAGCCAAAGAGCTTTAAACATTACATCCCAAAGAGTTTTTTTCCCCTTACACCCACTTGCCTAAATAAAACAAAGTCGATTACATTGATTTTTCTAATTCAAGTGATACATTGTTGTCTCCCTCTTTCTCCCCTCCACTTCCTCCTTTTTTGCTAAGGTAGTCATCCTCACTGTTTTGATTCTCTAATGGAATTAGTTGTGATTATTTCATTATAGCTCCACCTGAACGGAGATTGCTGGAGTGAAGGAGAACTGTGAGCTGTGAAGGGGCATGAAAATCCTAGGTAGGGGAAGGACTAGAGAGATCCAGAAGGCAAGATTAAATAAACTTTTAGACAGCCTTTGGGACGGGTGGCTTGAAAGCAAATGCTGATGTTTGAGAATGCCTGTGTCTCTAGCATCCCTAGTCACTGAGGATGGTATGCTCATGGCGGTGTGGACACTGGCACACAGCAGTTTTGCTCCTGTTCCTACGCAGTTCTCCCCTTCATGCTCCATTACTTACATTAGTGTCGCTTATTAAGAGACAGGCAGTAGCATATCTGAACTCATTAGTCTGGCAGATCTAGGCATGTTTTAGGTCTTTCCAGGCTGTTGAATTTACGTGGTTGTACCCATTTTTTCACTCAGTTCAAAGAGGTGACATAATCAAGGAGGAGCGATTGCAGCAATCTTTTACTGAAGTGGGCCCAAGGGAACTGAGAAACTTGGTACGAATCCCAAATAGGCATGCCCATTCCTCTTATGTATGGCATTAATGAAAATGTTAGTTAAACTATGGCTATATATTATCTTTTCCCCCAAGTTCTTCATGCCAGGTTGAGACTCTCGGCAGTCTGTATGTCCCATTGTGCTTAACTATGCAGGTTTTTAAAGAAAGGTTTTTCCTTTTTTTTTTTTTTTTTTTTTTTTTTTTTTTTTTTTACTAATCCAGTATCATATGGCATGTGATGCCTCTTGCAGCTTGCATCCACCAGTGAGTGATGGTCTCTGAGGAGGCATCTCGTACAATACGGACAGATTATACTTTTTGTGGCAAGCCTTCAAGGAAACAATGATGCTTTTCTGATCAAACGAGGCTGCTTCCTTCTGTCTTCTAGTCTGCTTCCCAACAGTTTTCTCTTAATTTCAAAGGAAGTACAGCCAAGATACTTGAAACAGATAATTTAAAGCCTCTACCTTTTTGTGCATGTTTTCTGCTGTTGATGCTGTTGTTTCCCTCATTAGATATCTCTGGGCTTTGATACAGTTTCTGAGGTTTCATTGCTTGTATTGCTTCCTTCTGCCTAATTAATTGGTAAATTGCCTGCTGCACATCAAAGGTTGAGCATTTCCTAAAGAGTAACTAGTTAAGCATGAAAACTAATTGAACACATGACCTAATTATTGGTCTCTCTGTGAGTCATACTTTTCCTTTATTTCTGCAGGGTTTTTCTTTTAAAACAACAGCAAATACTAATTGCTCCTACAAAAGAAATACTGTGGAATTCCAAAGGGGAAAATGTAAAATGGAAAAACTTGTACTTGGTCTCCCTACTCTGCAGATGTAGGAACATGTAACGAAAAATGAAGAAGGAAAAAAACCAACCGAAAAAAGATTGTGACCTTGTTTAACAAAACCAGGTTTTCCTAAGAGGACTATGTTTGTTGTTTTTTATTTCCCAACAGCCTCTTGAATTTGGCAGCTATTTCGGGCTCTGCAAAATTTTGCTGTATCAATCCTTTGCTGTCTTGTTAAAGATCAACTGTCTTCAGCATAAACCAGCATTTTTTTCCAGGGAAAAAAAAAAAGTCTGTCATAGAAAAGGGGTCAACAAGTATAATTGCCAAAATGAGTTGTTCACGTTCTCATTCTATCTGAACACTTGTGGTACCATTCTGAGTTTGACTGTTAGCCATGTGCTGTTTTTGCAAAACGTCCCTCTAGAAGACCTGGTAGTTTAGCCAGAAAAGCACAAATTGTAAGCACAGTAAATGATGAAAGCCACATTTTGTGTCTTGTGAATACGGAGAAAATTAGGACAAATGAAACCATATCTGACTTGTAGTTTTCCTTTTGGTAGTTCTCAGAGAGTGGTCTTCATCCCAGCCATCCCCTCATCCGCAGCATAGCGAGGCAGGGGAGAACACAAGCCCAGGGTCTCAGTTCACACTGTCAACAAAGATGCATTGCGTTGAAGCTACTCTCTTTTGTGCCGAAAAATCTGAACTGGGCCACCTATTTTCTTCTGCATTTGGGGCACTAAGCATCGGGAGGAAGTCACGATGAACGACTGAGGAGATTTTAGCATCTTAAACCACTGCAGAGGTTCCCTGGAGTTTTGTAGCCTGAATTGTAGCGGTGTATCTTGTAGGCACTGCTGATGTGACTGCCTTCGCATGGGAGCAGCTGTACCACCTGTACATAAAAAAAGTCTCCTATAGGAATGATAACTACAGGATTTGGGAGTAAGCTGTGCTAAAGTGGAAAGCTCCTTACTGCATTTCTGGGGCTCAGTCTAGGTAGAACGTGTGTTTTAATTCTCTTGATAGTAAGGAAAAAAAAATCTCATAAATTTTTAACACAGTGCTAAAAATAAAGGGGAAACTGCAAAATTGCAGCAGTAATATACTTAATACTGATTTCTCTGAAAGTCTCTTGGAAAAATGAGGCACAAAAAGGAAGAAATAGTTACAGGCATGAAGTGATGTGAAGAAGCGTGTTCAGAAACTGTAAAGACAAGGAAGTGGCATTAAGCTGTTTTGTGAACTGAACTGTTCATGCATTGCAGATCAGCAGTGATCTGGCATTCTGGAACTAAGTCAACAAACCTGCAAAATCAGTTTAGTGGGAAAATCCTCTGGGTCTTGCCATCTTGCCGAGAGCCTCGAACGCTGCAGGCAGGAGCGACCTTGAATGAAGGAGACGGGGCAAAGGGGAAGCTATTGCCGAAGTCTAGGAAGATAAGTCTGAACCACAATGAAAAGGACATTTGACTTGTAAGCAAACAAAATTTCTTCCCATTTTATTAGAAAAGTGATGCAGTAATGTGGCTGTGTAGGTTAGTGTATCACTCTGAAAAGTGGCAATCTTCAGAATCACTAACCTGCTCGAGCAGCTGCTGGACGATGATGCCTGCCTCAGTTGTGCTCTCGCTGGGAAGCAGACCTGCATTGCTGCAGGACAGAGGCTCCAGAACACCCCACCACTATGTCTGCACACTTTAAACGGCTCCCCTTGAAAATACGAAGAGCTACCCGGTAAAATCTCCCAGATTCAGTAAGGCCTGCTTGGCAAGGAAGCTGCTGAGGGCATAAGGCCACCGAGAACCAGATTCTTATTTGACCTCCCGCCTTCCCCCCGCTTACGCGCTTTGTCGCTTGCAGAAGCAACGGGCCCCCCTTGCCGAGGTGGAACTCCCTGAGACTGCCTCTGAGATGCTTTTCCTTTGCTTTGTCACCCAGTATCTGAACTCCTGTTAGTTTTGAAGTCCTCTATTTGAATGCATTTGTTCAGTGAGCATGCTTTCTCTTGCTTTGCTTTCCGTAGTCTTCTGACAATAAGATCCATTCACATGCTTTATACTTCGTCTCTGTTTTGTTTTGTATTCTGTCATCAAAATGATGCCAGAGTTGGCAGACAAGCAAGAGTTGTATTCTAGGGTATTTTCATATGACCATTGTAGTACTCTTAATGTCAGTTTGTCCTAAGATGTGAAGAAAGACCTGATATTAGAAAGGCTTCTTGAAAGAGATAAGCAGCTCTGCCTGTTCCAATCTGATTAACGTTTTTCTGTAATTACCACCCAGCCTCTGTGTGACCTATTTAAAAATACCTTGTCTTTGTGTTCCACTGGGAGCAGTGAATCACTGGAGCTCGGAGACAGGGAGGAGCCTCCTGCAGATCCACTTGCATCAACCCCGGTGCTCTTTACCTAGTACGTACCGCTAGGTATCCACCGGACAAGGATTCAGTCACTGCAGACCTGGACACGCAAATGATACTGTATTAGGCGACTGAAGCTTCCTTCTGAATAGACATCAGAGTTTTGTGCAAAACTTAGAGCATTAACAAAGAAAACTACTTAGATTTTTATTTACATTCCTGCTCATCTCTAAGGCAGAATGAGAAAAGCCTTGAAATACTTTGGTTTGAACTCCTTCCATATGGATCTTAACAAAGCATAAACCTCGGAATGAATGCTTTCCTCTCCCAACTCGTTAAGCTGAATATCGCTTCACTAAACAATTACTTTGCAGTCAGAGGCAAACTTGACATTACTAACTAATTGTTTAGTACTGAGAAGATTAACTTCTTGTCCTAGCATGAGTACAGGATAGTAGTACCTCCTGTTGAGGCCGATGCACTCTGACCGGAGTAGAAAGACAGCCAGTTTGAGGATTCACTTACGCACCAGACTGTGGTCCTGCGGCCGAAACTGGGCTCCGAGTAATAGCTACGTTTATATTTCAGAAACAAGAAGATGCAGAGGCTGAAACTTTAAAGGGCTCTTAAAATAGAGGTTATAAAGAGGGAATAGTACTAAAATGACACTGTTGCTTAGGAGTTACGTTATTTGACTAAGTAGGTTTTAAAGATGTGTCCTGGTGTGTACTTACAATCCTGTTAGAGCATTTTGTGATGTGACCCATCAAAGCCATCAAACTGTCATGAGCCTGAGGATAGAGATCGGGCATATAGGAAGCAGATTTAAATTCTTTTACAATTCCCTTTGTTTAAAAATAAACAATTAATTACACAGCCATCTCGGAATGTTTATTTCATTTGAATAGATAGGGAAGGATTCATACCACACAGGGTAGGCTGGTGGGTATAATTTCTATAAATCTTGGAGCAAACTTGTAGTGTGTAGCAGCCTGTAATTGCTGAGAAACACACCTGTCTCTGAATCTATTGTAGCAGATATTCAAGGTTAGTAGTCTTGATTTTTGTCTTTCCTGTCAACATCAGTTCTCACGAACAGACGGCTGAAAGGGTTTTTTTTTTTTTTTGGAAGTATTCTTGAATACTGAATCCACACAATGAGGATTAGAATTCATTTCACATTGGACTTAAAAGCAAGGTCAAAGACTCTGCAGAGGAAAGGTAAAGTCACTACACTGCTGACTACAGTCAAGCGAATAAACGTTCCACCCTTATAGCTTAGCTCTAGTAATGCATCGCGTCCTAGACATCTAGCAAATTAAGCTGTTTAAGTCTTGGGCTGCTTGTGAATGTATTCGCATGTAGGAGATTGAGATGGATTTTTAAAATGCAACCAAGTATCTACAGAGGACTTGCCCAAGACTTGCAAGAGTCTTCCTTGTGGCTTAGTTTAGCATTTAAACTTAAGTGTCTGGAAGTTATAGTATGTCTTCACTGTAATTAATATTTTTCAAGTTAGCAATAACTAATAATTTTATCAGAAACATTCCTTCATGGCCTGCATGGACCAGGTTAAGCTGTTGCTTGTAACATCGTTTTGGGATTTCCAGCATACTCCCTTGTACTTAAATATGCAGGTTTTTTATTATCTTTAATTAATCCTCATGAATTTACATCAGGGTAGTTTCATGTGCCCACAACCTAAAATTAAAACTCCTAAAAGGGTGTGGTGGTTTTTGGTTTTGTTTGTTTGTTTGTTTAAAAAAAAAACAAACAAAAACCTGGAATCTGTGGATATGGTTCAGAACAATTTGTATTTGCATGCGTGTCTCTAACCCAAGAGTTATTGTGGTCATATCAGCTTGGGCTTACAGGCAATTGAATTTATGATTGATTGAAAGTAGGTATAAATTGAAATCACTTCTTACATTGCTGAATTGACCTCTGAAGTTATCGCACAACACGCTCTTGCAGCTATTTACTTCTCTGCTACCCGCGTTTTGCAGTCTGATGACCTGGTGCAGCAAAATCCTGATCTGGCACTCGTGTTTGCAAGCTTAAGGAAATGAACAGCAAAGTTGCATCAGTGTAAATGTTGTGAAATTCAGAAAAACCCTCCGTGAGACTACAGGCTTCCTGCCAAGTTCTGCGCTAGACAGAGTTTGCCAGGTACTTTGGGACAAACTTGTCATACCACTATCCTTTCCTGGCTCTACAGCGAACTGGGAGTGACTACAAGGTCATGTCTGCCTGCAAAGGATTTCTGTCTGACGGAGACTTTGCTGCTGTTTTCTTTGTTTGGGGTGGATGTGGAAAACAGCTGCGCAAGTTAGTACATTGCTTTTGGATAAAATGTCAGATACCCTTTAGGAAAGGATCCAGATTTATTACAAGACAGACTTTTTATTGATGTAGTAAGGGTTATTTTAAACAAACGCTTGTAATGAGGCAGTGTAGAACATGTTGCTACATAAATTCCAAAAATTGACTATTTTTTTGACTGATTTCCTGAGGAAGCCGGGCTTTTAAAACGGTGCAATGTGTGATTGCATCTTGCACCCGCTGTACATCGCAGCAACCGTAACACATCACATGCCATTTTTAAAAGGGTTGAGAATTCAGGATTTAAATTTGTCCTAAACATTTTGTGAAGATAGCTGGGTGGAGGAAGGGGACAGACTGCGTGTTGTTACTCTCTCTGTCAACTACGGAGCAAGGCTGCAGTCCAAGCCCAACTCTTATCAGACTTTAACAACTGTGTATGGGGAGGGAAGAGAAAACACCGTTAACACCCAAACCTTCAGAAAGAGATTGCATCTGGTTAGGTGATAGAAAATGCAAAAATGAGCAGCAAAGTGGGGGAAAATGTGGCTTGATTCTCATGCTCATGAAAGAATTCCTTTCTGTGTAGATTGATCACTTATTGTGAAATTGTGCAAAAATGAAAATGTTCCTGTACAGTTCTAAATTTGTCTATTCTTTGATGTGTTTCCAAAGCCAGTGTAAATTCAGGATCCTAAATCTTTCTTTGATGCAAGAAAAAAAGATGTGTTTTAGTAAGTATTAAAATTAAATCATAGTAAATCACAGGATTGAGATATTAATAACGGTTTTGAATGAACCAAAGAACAAAGTATTTTTGTTATGAATGAAGTTTGTAGTTTTTCACTAAAAAAAAAGTGAAGTCTTCAGCACCAGAAGACTTGGAAGTAGGCCAACTTAGTGTCTTATATAGAGAAAGAAAAAAAGTGTGGGAATAACAGCATCGTGAAAAGTCCATAGTAATGAAGTTAATTGAAAAGAAATAAGTGGGTATAAAGCAACTAGTAGTGAAAGTTATCAGGAACGTAAACTGTTAGCGTGTTTTGGAAGAAGGGGCTTAGAGAGAACTGCTTGAGACGTAGAGTCTTCGTGTTTTACTGTCCTGCATATATTGTTCTTCCAGGAGTTTGTGAATGCCGAAAACTTTAAAATGGTTCAAAGCAGTGATTGAACGGCGGTGTCCAGTGGCAAGGACATGCTTATCTCTACAATGCTTAGTTAAGCTGTGCATCTCTGTTCTTTTCCTCTAAACACGTCAGTGGATATTTTAATTTTATTTCACCTAGTTCTAGTGTTGGAAGAAATAATAGCTAGCCAAGAGAAAACGAATAAAAGGTAATTGGTTCTCATTTTATAGGCCACTGTTACATACGGCTTCTGTATCTTTTTCTCTTGGCAGATGGATCCTAGGCATTTAATCATTCCTCATGTGGAAGCCATTGCATACCTAGAAAAACCCCAGACCTGCACATAAGCAGGTTGCTGGATCTCTACAGTGGCATAATGGTTTTAGGGCTTCTTTCTTGCTTTCCTAATGGGTGCTAACTCTTTACTTGCTTTTATGACTGCTGGTGGGCTGGCATTTATACAGAACAGCTCCTTACCCTCCCAAGGTCTTGTGTCTGAGTGCTCGTATGTCGTTCAAGGCTAATTGTTCTCTGTGTAAAATCAGAGTGGTGCTTCTGCCTGCACAACATTTAAATGCATCTGTATCGGCTATCCTCGCCCGTGCTGCTGCTGAAACACTCCCTGTCGCAGAGCCTGCCTGCAGGAACTCTGAATAGTTTTTCACTATCCACAGACTGCCGTATTTCTGCACACTCCCTCTTCAGGAGTATTTATTAATGTGTTGGATGGTTTGGGCTACAAAACTGATCCCCTTGGAACTTCACAGCAACAAAATTAACG
>VZTL01042396.1:988-28456 GCA_013400535.1 Scopus umbretta | reverse complement strand
GGGCCAAAGTAGAAAAAGAGTCCAGTGGAAAGAAATAACTGAAATGGGGAACAAACATGTAGAACTAATTACAGAACCAGGATTTGTGCTGGGTGGAAAGGAACCGTGGCAGGCCAGACATGACAGGGGATGCTGCTTTGCTGGTCTTCTTAAGGGGTGTCTTGTATTCTTTGAAATTTGGGAATAACACCTGTTTGAAATAACTGGAAATTCTCCACCTCATAGGCAAGAGGAACCCATAGTAGGTCAGCCTGGAAAGAGGAAAGATTCCTCTGTTGGTGACCTGAAATTCACAAGTGACTGTCAGCCTAGATGATGCACCTCTGCTTTATGTCGCTCCAGGTCAGCAAAAGCATCTCTTCAACTTAGGGGAGCTCTACCAAGTATTCTGCAAGGCTCCAGGCACCACCTGAGATATTAGTATGCTCCTTGCCCAGAAACAGTGACCTATATAGTCACAGAGAAAACTGTTATCCCTGGAAGTGTTGTTCGGCTGCAGCTTTACGATCTTCAGCTCAAGTTCAGCTGTATGAGCCCTGAGCTAAGACTGAATGCATAATTACATCTTGGGGTTGGAGGAAAGGCAGTAGGGCAATATCAATTTATAAAGGGAAGCTAGGCTGTGCTTCCTCCCTGCCCCCCCCAGTAGAGAAGATTGCATTCATGTTTTTGTACCTGCATTCTGCTTTCTCAGAATCAACTCCATGTAGTTCAGAAGTGTTAAATCTGACAGAATGCGAGGGGTGGACTTGAGAAGCCAAGATGAAGAATTGCTGGACCTGAGGTGACTTTGTGTAAAACAAAACATGGTAACACTAGGCCTCTCCACTTGTAATTGGTGGTAGGTCTGGAAGCATAATCGAAGGGACAAGGCGGGGGGGGAGGTAAAACCAAAAACAGTGTTCAGAAAGTAGATTCTTATCTCTGCGGTGAGAGGAGCATGATCAGTTTTTAACTCTCGGGTATCTTTTTCTAGGCACTGGAGAGTTATTAAATCTGGGAAACTTTTCTGCCTCATTTCCTACAAGTGTCTGATAATCTTTCTCATCTAAGGAGGAAAAAATGAGCAACCACAGATGCTTTCCTGAGCATCTGCATTGTTTTCAAGGTTGTCTGGGTTTCAATTTAAGTTAATTTACTCATGATAAGAGCAAGAAGCTCTAACAGTCTTGACAATCTAATACTTTTCTTGGACTTTCTGTAGGTTCAGGTATGAGCATTACTTTGATTCTGCATCATTTTTGGTCTATTATGTTTTTGTGCTGATGCATTGTGTGAATATGGTGTAATAAATGGCAATGATCTTCCAATTCCCAACAGCTTTTCTACACAGTATCAGTTACCTTTACCCAAGTCTAGTTGAAATAGCCCAAAAGTTGCTTAGCTGTAGACAAATGCTTGCATATCAAATGTTTGACTGGTGATTATCATGCCATTTTAAAGTATGAATTAATTGGGTGGTTTGTTGATAGGGTCGATTGACAGTAGATGCACAAGGATAGGGAATTTACAAAATGAAAAAGGTTTTCGTGCAAGTCCTGGTGGCAATATTCAGGAGCTGACTTTGATCTTAGAGTGCTGAGAATAGGAGGACAGAGAAGGAGTATTCAAAAGCAGACAGGCTAGTGGCAGCAGGTTTAGTCACTGAGCACTTTCAGGCTTCCGGTACTTACTCAGCATAAATTCAGTTTGATTAAAACTACTAAAAAAACCCAAAGCTAACCCAACTCTTTTTTTATCACCTTTAGTCTGGTAGTGTGAATTTATGCAGATTCTATCTTCTGTATCATATGACAATGACACTGTTGCTCTTCTGCACCCCAGAAGTGAATTTATCATGTTAAGTGGCCATGATTTTATAGTCAGCATGTAAACCGTTTTCTAAGTATATTTTTCCATTAATACAACTACAAGTTGAGTATGTTGCATTATAGTGCATTCTGGGAATATGAGGTATCTATTCATTTTGTAGTGAAGAGACTGTATACATATCATAACATATTCTGACAAAGATTTAAATTTTTATCCTTTCTCTGGAGTGGTTTGAATGATTCTGTGCAGCAGGAAAATCTGACTCTGGTTACAGAAAGCAGAAATGCCAAATGGACCTCTGTAAAAAAACCCCAGATTTCCTAACTACTAACCAGGTTTTGTATTATGCACCAGGACCTAAACCACTACCAATAGCAAGATGCGTTCTTTGCAAAAATAATTTCAAAGATATTACCAGTGTTGTTCATTTAGACATGATGTCCTTATGTTCATAATGATTTACAAGACACTTTTTTCCTTTGCAGAAACGGAAGGCTTTAAAATTGATACCATGGGCACCTATCATGGAATGACTCTGAAGTCTGTAACGGTAAGCTAAAAGTCTTTTCTTAAATATTTTTTCTAGAAACGAGTGTACATCTCTCTCTCTCTCTAAATATATACATATCTCTATCTTGTCAGCATGGCCTAGGCTCTGGAAGGTCACTTTGGTTGACTAACAGATTTGCTGAAAGTTCTTCTCTGTGAAAAGATAAGACACATTTTGATTTGGTCTGCACATTTTAGATATCTTTACTCGAGGGATTTGTCTGCAGTAAAAAGGTGTGCTGGGAAGGCTTTGCTGGCAGGTTCTTGTTGTGGAGGTGCAGCCTTTTTGTGCTTGACTGTACTAAGATACCCAGATTTTTTCTAGCCTTATGTATGTCTCTGAAGGACATCTTTCATAATCATAAATGAGGAAACTGTACTCACAAAACTGAAGTAATAAAACTAGGTTTTGGAGTGTCGCTCTGTTTCCTACTCTGCATTTAATAACAATAAATTCTTTAGTGGTGGAAGAATTTGGCCTCTGCCTTACTGTTGAAGCTTTCTAGCCTAGCAAGATGGTCATCTTTTGTATGGCTTTACAATGCTGTCAGCGGGAATTGCTACATACACAGATGAGAGAGACCCTCAAACAAATTTCCTTTCTTTTGGCTAATATTTGTCTGCTTTTGTGGAAGTGGGTTGAATACTTTGAAACAAATGCTGTTTTGATCTGCTGGTAAGTAGGACAGATGCTACAAAACTAATGTAGAGCCCTCATTAAGGTTTTTGCCATCTGCATACCTATATAAATCTGATGAATAGACAGCAGTAAACACTCTCCTAAATCCATGCAATACTTCTGGTTTGCACTCTTAATTTGAACATAAAATAGTATCTTGAATATAAATTTATTAAAACCATTTAGAGCTTTTTCTTGTTTGATAAAAGTTCTTGCCCAAGTCTTTCATTCCCTACCTCCTCTGGACTTATACCAAANCAAGTCTTTCATTCCCAACCCCCCCTGGACTTAAACCAAAAAAAAAAAAAAAAAAGGAATATTTTAACAAAGTAACCTACTTGGCTCTAAACAGTGTTGTTTCTAGATTAATTCAGAAATTGATTGGGTGAAGGAAGAAAATAACCCGTTATGTCCAAAGATTAGTTCTTGAACCTTGCATGAATTTAGGGCTGCTTTGTGAGGGATCAAGCAGTGTTGTTATACCAAACCCAGGCTTCTGTGGTATAATGTATCTGTATCAAGTAGTAGTGACTTGAAATGACTTAGTAAATGATTTAGTAAATAGAATCATAGAATCATTAAAGTTGGAAAAGACCTCTGAGATAATCTAGTCCAACTGTCGTAGGTTCTGTTTAAATTGCGCGACGGGGAGGAAAAAGAAAGAAAGAAGCGGGTGGGAAAGCAAGATTATCGTAAAGTAGAAATGTTGAAATGTTTTAAGCTTGGCAGTATAAAACCTGTAAAAGTGAGGGGATGCACAGTAACTCTAAAAATTAAGGGGCTTTTTTTTTTTTAAGTTCATTAAAAAATAATTAAGGTTTTCTTGTTCTAGGAATCCTAACTCACGTATTCAGTGTACTGCCTAGAGTATTGAGGTAGAGTTATTAAACTGTCCTTGATGGTTTCTTCCATTAAGAAAGAAAATATAACTGATATTAAATTACTAGTAATTCTTTTTGCAACATAAACTAGGATTTTTTTGAAATAACTATTTAGGGGGTATTGCATGACTGCACATAAAGCATCATCTGGTGTCATGAGAAATATTAAAACTCCATCTGTCATTTAGCGTTTTTCTAAGAAAGAACTTGTAAGGGATTTTTGGACCCTTATTTTCCAGACTATTAAAAAGCCACCCTAAATGTTTAGCTCATTCATAAATTGTGTAACATACTGACTTTGTTTCAGGTGGGGGAGAAATAAATCTGTTAATTATGTGGCACAGTAATGTTCATCTGTTTTTGTCTAAACTTTGTCACAGTGATGGGCCACATAGTACTAACCCATAATCTTCAGATTGTTGTTTTGTATGGAATACTTAATCTCCTACCAGTTAGCAAATTTCATATTATGCTTCTACTTAGGTTTTTTTGTGGTTCGTTCCTATTTTTTATGCCAGACAAAACTAGGGAGGAAATGGGAAAATAATTTCTTCCCCTAGAGGTTTAACAGAAAAGTACATTATATTCATTGTCTAAATCATAGGAGTATGGAGGATAACGTTGGAATTGCGTTCTACCTACGTGATGTCATCTACTATCCTCAAAGTATTGGTATAATCCCTTTGGAGAACTCATCAAGCATTTCAAAGGAATTGAAGTGTTAGGTAGCTCTTTATTAGAGGCTGTCTTCAAACTTCAGACCTCTGATTTCCAGATGAATAGTGAAATTTGAAAGGTTCATTTTTATACTGTTGCTCTCCGTGATTTAGGTAACTTCTCTGTTTCTTCTATGGTGTTTGTTTCCATTGATGTATTTATAGAGAGCAGTCATATTCTCTTAAAACTTTTTGTTTTGCTTGGCTAAACAAGTCTTATTGTGAAATAAGCTTTCAGTTCCCATGTGAGTTTTCTTTCTCCAGCTAGTCCAGTTAGAATTCATCTTTTTTGGTTTGGTTTGGTTTTTTTCTTTTTTGAGCACGGAGAAGTAGAATTTCATGGAGTCTTCTAAGTGAGATCTCTCCAATGGTTTGTAGAAAGGCATTAAAAATGTCTTGCTGCTTCTGAAATTATAAATATTGCCTTGAGATGGATGAACTAGTATTTTACTTTATCTGTGTTCTTCATTGCTTTTTCATATCTTCTTTTTCGCTCTAGTTTCCACTTTGATTATGAGTTGCATGTTGGAAGAGATTGTTTATCCTAGTGTGGTGGTTCATTGGAGCGTTTAACGTTATTGGTAATACTGTCTACCCCAACTTCTGTTCTCTCTATGTTACATTGATTCCTTTGGCTTCCTTGTCACACATTGTCCTGTATTTTCTTTGTCTGAACAAGCCAGTTTGTTTTGGTTAGTCTTCCCTTTAAAAGGTTGATGGAGCCATTAGCTTCCAAAAGTTCTGATCTTGTTAGCAGTTGGAAAAAACTTTGTAAACATATGCTTGTTACCTGGACTGTAAACCATGACCCACTGCTTGGAGTTGCACACCTGTTTCTAATGTAAAATTTGTAAGAAGCTTTTATTTGTTTTGTGTTTATATTCGCTGTATGTCTTCCACTTGCACTCTGCCTTATTGCAGTTCTCTGTAATGATTTTTATGAAATGTGCAAAATTTCAGTTTTGTGTTTGTTCTTGCTGAAATATGAGTTGTCCTAGATGCTTGTTCTTTTTAACAGCAAAACAAAAAACTTCTCTATCTTGACTGCTTTCTTTTCATCAGTGATGTTGGAAACTTTCTTAGCATTCAAAATTTGTGCCAGAACAGATGGTGAATGGTGGGCTTTTTCTGAAGTAATGTCAGCTAAAATAACTTGTGCTGCTGGCAGTTCTTCCCTGTAACAGGGTTTTTTGCTTAATTGGCATACTTACTTTCTCTGAGGAAGAACTGACTTATTTAATGAATTTTTATTGTGGAGGCATGATTCCATTGTTCTGGACCTGGAATTGTTTATAACAGGACATCTTCCTCAGAAAGCCTTTTTTAATACCTGTGGCATCTTCTATTTGCCTGGATTCATGATGTTTTGGAAATGAGTAAGCTAGTGGTAGTAGGTCTTGCTCTCTAGTTACCCAGCAGTTCATGTTGCAAATTGTGTAGCGTGACTCTTAGAAACCTGCAGGTCTACCTGCAGGCTTCACTTCAAAGCATAATCCCCCGTGTAGCAGGGCAACTTCTGTTTTTTAAGTAGGAAAGCTTACTGTTTGAGATGGATCAAATAAGAGGTATGGAAGATAAGTATGTTAGTATTTTTGAACCACACAGGGTGTGAGAGAATGCTAAGAGAGAATCTGAAGCTGATATTCTCAACATGTTCTTTCTTACTCGTGTAAATTTGACATGTTCATGGCATTAGCCTTCTGCTTTTCTAAAGCGAAATGTTAACTTGGAATCTAAGCCAGTGTCATCTAGTGGAAGCCTAGAAAGTGGGCCTGACCTTCGATATATAATCAAATTTAATTTTGGACTGCTGGTTTCTGTAACTAGACTCTGTGAAGTATTTAACTGTTACTGTAGCTTGAGATGTCAAGATCAGAACAAACTAGCCATCTGCACCGATGTCAGGATTTGGGAGAAGTGGCTCGTTCCCTGGATGTCTAATAAAGCTGGCTTTTATAGATTGGTACTAAAGTGTATCCTCTTCCAAGCTGAGGGCATGCTTTGTACTGACTGCATGCACATGCAAGTAATACTTGTTTCTCCATGACAGTAATAGTCACAGTAATACTGGTTTTACTCATCTTTCTGTTTTTAATTAAGTTTTCATGACTCTAATATGAAAGAAGGGAATAGAGTGACAGCCTGTGGAGTTCTGTGGAATGATTTCCTCTGAGTTCTGAGACTCCTGACTGGTCATGAGCTGTGATTCAGTGCGGTTATAAACTTAGGTGCAAGCAGGTAAGATCTGCATAGTACTGCAGTAGGCCCTTGTAGAAATTACTTTGTTGCTTTTCCTGGTTACTAGAAACCTCTCCTGTTTTTTAACTTCTGCTTTCTTTGAGTATTCACAGTGTCTGAAATTCAGAAGCTTCCTTTGTCTCTTGTTTTTGCTGCTAGTAATGGAATCTGTGGTTGATCATCTGCACTCACAAGCAGCCGGAACTACTGTTGGCATTTTTTTTTCTCTTGCTGTTTAGTAAACAGGTGGGGTGGATACAGCAGCTCTTGTAGGTATTCAGATGATATCCTTAGCAAATAGTTTGGGGCTATGCTTGAAGAATCAGGTTCGTTAGTGAGGATTTCAGTTGAGGGACTTCGCTTGTAGCAAACTAAAATGCAAATTTTTGCAGTGTATTCAAACATGTAAGTTTTATCCCTAGTAAGAAATCCTATGTAAGTTTTCAGTGCTTCTGAGTTCAGTGGTAATGTTTTTCCTACAACTTAACAAAAGTAACAACCATCTTTCCAGTGTAAACTGCCAGGCTTTACAACAATCTCTCAGTTGTAAAATTACCCTGAGTAAGCATATGAGACTATCAGTAATTAAAGAAAATATATTACATTTCAGTCAAAACAAATACACTCCATAGTTCCAGCAGAAAACTACTAATAAAAAAGGGGGTCCCTATGTAAGCCAGAGTACAAGCAGGCTTAATTTTAGAAGAATTGAAAGACTGGTTCAGCGCCTCTATGTGGTCAGCAGCATTTTTATCAGTTTGTGGTCAATATCAGAGTTTGAGCATTAACTAATCAAAGGATATTGCTGTTATTGCTCCCGAAATCTTTTGAGTATGGTATAGTTTCAGCGATTTCATTATTTTAACTGAGAGGTTGTTTAACCTCTGTGTATTTTCAAAGGATTAGTGTGTAGTAGAGTGAAAGGAAATGCTAAGTTTTTGGCACCTTAAAGACTGGGCAGTTGAAGAGGAAGCATGTTGGGGCAGAAGCAATCAACACGGTGTATGTACATATTTTATATAAAAGAAGAAACTTCAGAAAATTGATATGCTTCTGTGTAAGTAGGTAAATTCATGAGATCTTTTTTTAATTTATCACGAGGAATTAAGACTGTGGTTCAGTACGAAAACTTGAAATGACTTTTCAGGAGCATATGGTGGAATTGGACGTTGTCTCTCAATATACAGATAAATAGAACTTTAAAAAAAATAAATTAAAATTTAATGTCTTAAATACTAAAAAGAAGTGATATAACCACTTATCCACATGTCACCAGTTTTCTGTGTCATGTCCTAATCTCATTAAAATATTTGAGAGCAGGGGTATTGAGGGAGGAGTCAGCAAAACAACAGACTCTTTGAAAGTGTTTGAAATGGGCTTTGAAGCGGAGTGTAATTTTCATGCAGTCTGAGCATAAGCTGCTCATTGTTCTCAATGTGAGTGTCCCTGTGTCCCCGCTCCACGGGCCGACCAGCATTTTGTGAACTCTCTGTGTGCATACTGTTCAGTTTTTAACCACGAGGAGGTGAGGTGTAGTAATTGTCTATTAGAAGAGTGTTCCATAGGTGATGCTGGAGGCAGAGACTTCTGTTTTCATCGGATTTGTAAATTTTTTTCATGTTAAGTATATTTATCTGTAACTGTAATTCAGACATAACTATGAGGTTCTTGGTCCATGAGTGTTAACGGTTAGGACATGACCACTAACTCAAAAAATCCTTGAGCTGGAGAAATGGATGTTTCCACAGAATAGTCTGCCAGCAGCCTTACACTGCTATGGAGTAACACACTAGAAGGTCTTGTGTATCTATGTTACTGTAATGAGAGTGGATGAAATGCAACTAAGTTTCCTGGGAAGTATTACTGTATTTTATATTTAACATCCACACAACAGTATCAGTGGTTGACACTTCATTGCCTCAGTTGTGTTTCAAATGTTAAATAAATTACTTTCCCTTAAAGAGCTTTAGCATAAGTAGTCAAGCTGATAGAGACCAGGGAAAATCACATAGAAACGCTGCTTTCAGGAAAATGTGTTAGGTTGAACAATGCTGCACTTGTTTTCTCAGTGATTGTAAATCACGTACATCTGTGCCCAGATATCTTGCTGTTGTACTTCATTATACAATAGAACCGCCTGTTTTGTTCCTCATAATAGGTTTTATTTTATTTTGAGACTAAGAACTGAAAATTCAAGAAAAGAAGTGGATGTTGTATAATCAGTCACACATCTGGAAGTTAGGCATTGCTATGTTGCCCAGTATGCTACTGAACAAAAGAGGGAGCAAGACCTGGAGCCATCTAGCTTTGTTATTGAATGAACGTGTCTGAAGTCACTGTTCTGTGTAGAACTTGGTTGTGTCAGCGTGCTAAGTGTGCTTGTGGCATGCCTGTCAGGTCCTTGAGTGGTTTAAATGGAGAAGTGCCAAGTATGAGAATCCAAAGTATTTCTGAGTATAGATTGAAGTGGAGCTTTAGGCACCCAGGGAGCTTTTCTTACAAAAGCTTGAGAGACTTAAAAATTCTTGATATGAATTTTAAGATGACTTGCTAGACCTGTCTTGACCTAAAGCTGGATGATACGAGTTTATTTGCTAGCCTTATGGGTGTCTCTTGAGAAACTCATCTGCCATGTACACTGTGCTCTAGGACTCAGATCCTTTATGAATGGTTCAGGAGTCACTCCCATTTGGAAACATGACCCTAAATTAAAATGTCTAGGAAACTGTCCTGGTTTCAGCTGGGATGGAGTTAATTTTCTTCCTAGTAGCTGATATAGTGCTGTGTTTTGGATTCAGTATGAGAACAATGCTGATAACAGACTGATGTTTCAGTTGTTGCTAAGTGGTGTTTACACTAGTCAAGGACTTTTCAGCTTCCCATGCTCTGCCAGGTGCCCAAGAAGCTGGGAGGGGGCACAGCCAGGCCAGCTGACCCAAACTGCCCAAAGGGCTATTCCATACCCTATGGCGTCACGCTCAGTATAGAAGCTGGGGGGAGTTGGCTGGGGGGGGCAGCAATCGCTGCTCAGGGATGGGATGGGCATTGTTCAGTGGGTGGTGAGCAATTGCATTGTGCATCACTTTTGTACATTATTATTATTATTATTTTATTAAATTAGTATTATTATTTTACTATTTTTTATTATTACTTTCTCTTCCTTTTCTGTCCTATTAAACTGTCTTTATCTCAACCAATGAATTTTACTTTTTTTTCTTATTTGCCTTCCCCATCCCACTCAGGGGGAGGAGGGTGAGCGAGCGGCTGTGTGGTGCTTGGTTGCCAACTGGGCTTACACCACAACAGAAACTTATTTGTTGTTCTTTGAATTGGATGTCCACTTTCTGCTTGAATCCTATATAGGTGCTTGGATTAATTTGAGTTTCTCAGGTCTTAAGATTTTCCTGTAATATCTATTAATGAAAGTTTTATAGGGCATTGTTCAATGGTACCAGCTGAACTTGAGCTACAGATTTTTATACTTTGTCCTAATTGTTCTGAACAATCAAACATCATGCACTTCACACAGTGTATACATTAAACAATGTTGTCAACGTATTTCCCTCTACAAATTATCTCCAAACATCTACTGAATATGTAATAGCTGCATTTTCAACTGACAGTTCATCGTCAAATTTCTTCTAATGGGGAAAGAACAACTTGGCTATTATGTAGTATTGTAATTTATTCACAACTATTGAAGGTGGTATAAAGGTCTTACAGACCCAGTGGAAACGAGCATGTGACAGATGGGGGACCAGAAGGTAGTTCACTTGAACATCCCTTCTTCTCCCTGCAAGTTTATCCACATTTGCTGAAATAATCACGTGGGTAGCCATCCCCTTGTCTTTGAATAAGCATTTTAACAAAGTTTTGAAGGTTTTTAACACACTTTACAATTCATGATAGAGTAACTAAATCAAGAATTTAATAATCAGCTGAGTCATTCGTGTAACTAATCTGAGATGATAATCCGAGTCAAGATTTTCTTCTCTGTTCAGTTGTTGAGATTATATCATTGTCATTAGGCCATGTGACACCTTCCTACTTGGTTACTTGTTCTTAATGGAGTAAGATACAATTCATTATTTGTGAAACAAGTTTTCTGTTTGTAGTACTTGCTTATATGTAACTTACCATCATAGTCACGTTTTTCTGAGCTTGGAAAGCAGGATGTCTTGACTGTTAACCCTAGCAACATCCATAGGAACATGCCTCAAAGCCCAGTCTCACATGCATCTCGCTCACACTACTTACTACTACTTAGTTAAGCCAGAGCAAATTCTCCTTTATAAGGGTTTTTTTAATTATTATTTTTGTAAGTTCTGTACTTTGTCCTTATTGTCAAGGCCCTCTTTGAACATTCTTAAGGACTGTTGTTTCAATTTGTGGACTTCGTTCTGGAGTTGCTATTTTAAAGGTCCATCTCCTTTCCTCCTTCTTGCAGTTGTGGGTTTGTTTTGTGTTTTCTTCACCCATCCACACGCCTCCCCCCATACTGAACTCTCTCTCAGTATGTGGCTGTTAGTGTTTGAATCCAATCAGAGAGTATCTCGGTGTGGCAGACTTTCTTCACAGGTGTACAGTTACTACAAGAGTGTGTTACAGGCAGGTGTTCTTTAGTTTTTGCATCAGATTATGTAAAGCAAAGATAGTATTTTCTAAGCACATCAAACCTGCAGAGCCTGGAACTGAGACAGATTTTTGGAGGCAAATATTAGTGAAATGCAAAGGTAAGAACCCTGGTTCTTAGTTTTTTGGGGGATGGATTATAAGAGATGTCATTCAGCACTGTTTCAATGTAGGGCAACATCACTAATGAGAAGGTCCAGTTAGAATAGCAAAATAGGTGATATTTTTAAGCCTTTGAGGCAATTAATTCTTGCACCATTTAAGAAGGTAATTGATTAAGGCTATTTTGGTCTCTAACTTTATGGGATTTATTGTTCCATCTAAATCCAGATGTTAATCTGCCTGTGTCTTTTATGCAGCCACATGCTGTTGTTGTTGAATCTGTATCCTCACTTTCAAGATGTTTAAATGTGTTTTACTTATCTTTGATAGGGCAATCTGTAGGCAAAGTCCTGGTTTACTCAGGTTTGCTACTGGTGGTACTGGATACAGTCTGTTTCAGCGTAGGCTTTCTTGTCGGGTAAATGGCTGTAAAGACTATATAATGGACTCTGCATTAGTTATGGCTCACTCAACTGGCATTTAGGCAATACAGATCGTACCTTCTGGAACATACCTGTGATTGCGATCTGCTGAGCTGCCACCTGGAGCTGTATTTATGTTTTCACTGAGCAATATGCTATTGCAGAAATTACTTGCATCACTGCTGCTGGGAGGGTGATTCTTCAGTCTGTATTCATTTAAAACTCTCTTTAAAGACACTGCTCAGCTAAACTAAGTGAGTTAAGGGGAGACCTGCATATGTATGAAAGTGCATGTAGGTAAGCATTGAAAGATGTATTGTCTGTTTTAATTTTAATTCACCATTTTCTATTTTGCCCCTCTCTATTCCCAAAAGGATTGTGGTACTTTCTGGATGTTTTTGGTTTGGGGGTTTTCGAATATACTGATTGGGTAAAAACACACATCTGGTTTCTAATCTTTGAGTCAATAAATGCATAGTGTGAATGTGAATTTCTTTGAGATAAAACATTCTGCTTTTCTTTTAAAGTGTAAAAGTGTTTGTTTGCTGCTATATGAACATATTAATCTTCAGTACTTACTATTTCAAATAATGAAGGTTTGTCCAATGTACTTAAAATGTCAACTTTAGATAAAGCAGTTTGAAAGAAATTGATAAATAACTTTGAGAACAACTGGGTTTTTTTACAAGTACATATTTTGATTAGCTAGAGCATAAACCTTTTGGTTAGACTTCATGCAACATGAATATTAACAAAACATGTTTTTATTTCACCTTACTATGCCATTGCATTTGACAGACTAAGTTTTAGGAAGTTGAACTATTCAGTTGGTTTGCTGTGTTAGGAGACTTAGGAAGTATTAATGGAATTAAAATATCCTGCTTTTTGGCTCTTTGAGGTTAAAAGCAAGCAACACTTTCCCTCCATAAAGGTGTGTGAGTGGGTTTTGAGCATAAGCAACAGATATGCTTTTAAAATTCAGTTGAAGTGTGAAGCAAAATTTTGTGTGACTAAGCAAAGTGATGTAGTGATGTGATAAGATTCCTTGTGGTTAACTGTCAGTCTAGTTGTTGTAAATTCATAGTACTTTTAGAATTTTTTTTTTTTTTTAATTTTAGGTTTCTTCATAGGAATAGAAGTAATGTATTTTTTCTCTATAATCACCTACATCTGTCTCCGACCTAAGTAAAGTGGGTCTGCTCATACCTTCCCTTGGCCTGGAAGGAAGTGCAGTTGATGAGTTAGAGATGTTTGCTTTTGGGTGTCTTGGTGCTGCCATTTTGAGGAGACAGAGGAAAAGCACTGCCTGCCTTTTCCTCCTTGGGAGCAGTAATTTGAGGGTTTCATTTCCTTGGCCAGCAACTTTCATAAAAATTGACAAAGGTCATAACTCTTCTACAGGTTTTATTGAAATTGGAAAGCAGGTTCAAAACATACCGTGGAAGAAGGGAGGGAGTGTTACGAAAGTAGGCCGCTAACAAATCCGTCTCCTGGAGTGGGGGAACAACCTCTCCTTTTACTTTAGAATAAGGAGACTTGAGGGTGTATCGTGCAGCAGTATTCATCAGTCCTACTCACTAGTTATCCTAAGAGCAGTTGATGTAAATCAGGCAAACATTGCAATATCACTGAAATTAAAATGGCATCTGGTTGTCATTAGAAAGATGACCTGCCTGATTACTTGTGTTCTATTGTCGTTACTAAGTAAAACAAAAGACTCTGGATGGAAAGAGCTTTATAAGGCATTAAGCCAAATATTTGGTAGCTAATAATATATACAATATATTATAATATACACAATATACACAGCTACCTCATACTGGTCTATAAAATTCATTCTGTTTTAGGGCGACATCGTATGCTGTAACAAACCACTGATTTTATAGTAGGCTTCACATGTATAATTAGGTCTGGAAAATAATGTCATGAAAAAGCTTCCAAAAATAATCTGGACATGAACAGCAGGTGAAATGCAGATTAAAGTAGTAAAATACATACTAGAATGCTAAATGGATCTTAATGCTCTCTTAGAAATTAAAATCTAAAGGGACTCTGGACTGTCTGGTGTAACGTTACATCTGGTTTTAAAGGGTAGTTTTATAGTTGGCTCACATCTCATATGTGAAATTTGAACATGTAAATTGACTTCCTTGTTCATACTTGCTATTTTTTGAAAATTGTACTTACTTGGTTGTTACAACTGCCATTCAGACTAATGAAAGAATAGCCTAATCAGGTGGTTTTCTCACCTTTGTTTGGATGTATTAAATATTTAATAAGGGTAACTTTCATATGCATGTTATTGTACCATACAACAAAACCACATATTCAGTATGTTTCTTACAGTCCTTCCCCCAGCAGTTCTCATCAAGACTCTTAATGTCCTTTTATTTTCTTCTCTGGAAAGCTGCCTGTAGTTGGCTTGTATTATCAAACAGTGTGAATTGTAATTCTTTCAAATATGGATGTAGGTATTAGATGCTTTTAAACAATGAATACCATAAGAATAATCCATGTGTAGGGAACATTTTATAGATGGAAATTTACAATACACAGTAAAGTATTATTTTATCACTTCTCTATATGGAGCTGAGAGGAAAAGAATATAAAAAGTAATAAGTATTCAGCATCCTCCAGGTTAAGATCAAGAACGTATTAAATTTAAACAGTAGTTACTAGTATACTAATATTTTGAAAGTTCTCAGTTATGAATTAGAATCCTACCCTTAAGGAAATAATGTAACTTTCTGATGCCTCATAAGTGGAATGAAAATGATTGATAAACATGACATTTAATATTTGGCAAACTTCAAGGAGTTTCTGCCTTATGTTCAGTAAAGTGATGTTTCTTTAGTGAAGCCATATTTAAACTATATTAAAATGCATAGGGATATATTGATACTTCATAAATGTGGCATAACTAAAGAATGTTCACAGCTTTGAGAAATATGCTTCTTTGGTTTAAAAAAAAAAAAAGACTCACTTTGGCTCAAGTAGGTTTGGCCAGTTTCCTCTCCTACCACATAGCCCAGAAGGAAGCCTAAATTAATTCTGTTTGTAAGAAGATTAAAAGCTGATGGGGGTGGGCAGATGTTTTCTTTTCTCAAGGGTGAAGGAAGTAGAATGAGGTTCTCTGGCAAGTCTGAGCATGATGGGGGGAAAAATGTTTTGCTTCTAGTTAAATTGCAGAAAGGCATTTATGTCTAGTTTTATTTCGTTCGCTCACTCTAACACTGATCTGTAGTGAATTTGTTACACTTCAGTGTAAAGTTAGGTATTACTGTGAATTGTATTTTGCTTTTTAATTCTTTGTTTTTCACTAAAATATTTAAAACTTAGAACTTTTCTACATAGAAAGGTATATGCCTATCTAAATCTGGGTTTAGTTAGTTTTTAGTTCTTTTGATATTTTAATTTATTTTTTTTTCCATTGATTAAGCTCTGGTTGAAGTAATGCTTACTCCTTATTACCAAGCTGCTGTAGGAGAGACTCATGGTGGACCCTGTGTGCTTTCTAGCAGTATTCACAGGTGTTTTCTCTCTGATATAAACGGATTCTTAACCACTGTAACCTGTCTTCCAGCTGTTGTAGGCTCTACCCTGCTGCTGGCCTGGGAGCTGCTTAATAGTTTAAGTTCACAAGTTACCTGCTTTTTTCAGCACCAGATCTTCCTGGATTCCCATCTTGTTTAGGGATTTTGTGACAAATAAACAGACTTCTGTAAGTGCCTTTGCACTCACGCAAACGTTAATCAAAGAAAAATAACTGCATGTAGCTTGGGGGGGACACGACCCTCCCCTGTGTCTGAAACGCGACCTTTTTTTTCTTCCTGGTAGCCTTTGAGTCTCAGTCAGTCACTGCCCTTCAGGGACTCAAGGATCTTCTAGAACTTCTTCCCAGCCTTGTAGCTGCTGAGCTCTCCAATACAGGATTTGTTTTAAAGGTTAACATCTTAAGTTGTTTTTCATTTGTAATTAAATACCTCAGGTCTTTCCAGGGTGAAGCTGTTGCCACCTGAGCATGGCTAGGAGTCATCAGGAAGTTATGAGTCTTTGACAGTCGTCTCCGTTTTCCTGTTAAAGCAAGAGCTTCATAGCTCTGCCATTCAAAAATAACCTTTTCTCCTTAATACAAAGGATGATGCAATCTAATATGGCAATATACAAGTATTCCTTAAGGCTATATCTAGATCAAGGCGCTCAAGCAAATTAAAGCAAATTACCAAAGTGTACAACATCAACATTCATAAGTTATAATGCATTAAATTGCCATTGGCTGGTGATGTCTTTCAGAATAAAATTACTTTAGTTAACTGTAGTTTAATTTCCTTAGTTTACAGTGAGTGAAGGCCAATTTACTCCTGCATTAAAAAATTCATGTGGGAATTTAATGCATTTAAATTAATACGCTTTGACTTCTCACCTTTACTTGAATCTTTATAAACCTTTAGATCATTGATTAGCCCATTAAGTTTGGGAGCAGCTTCCCCGGGCTGTCGTATGCATTTCCTGCTTATCTTGTTGCTGAGGTCCCATTTCTTATTGCTGTGTGCATGTTCACTACTAGCTCACATAGGATTACAGATTTGATCTGAATCAGAGCCACAAATAAAATTAAACTATTGCTCTTCACTCCAGGTAGTAATGGCTAGATTATATAGAACACAGTGGTGTTTATGAACTAGTCTGTAAAGACTGTGCGTTTTTCCAGTACGCAGAGTTTGAGATCATCTGGATTTCATGTAAATTCAGTACCTTTCAAAATTTCCACTATGTGGTTGTTCTGGGCATATTTTAAAAAACTTTTTAACTTCTGGTTTTATTTTGATGCCCAAGGGTAGTTGGTTTTGCTTTCAGTTTTACATAGCATGTTTGGGGTCTTTAAGGTGAGAAGGGAATAGGAAATTAAATTGCTGTGGATGTTTAACAGAGTGACTGTTTATTTTAGGCATAGTTGCTCCTTTCACACTTTACTTCAATTGTCATTACACAAGGAAGAACACTCATTTCCTGTATTTAAACTGATCAGTTGAAGCCTACTACTTAAAATTCATCCTCTCATTTACTTACATAAGCTGCTTAGGGCAGAATATTTTCTCTTACAATTTCTTCAGTGCTTGTCCTGCCTACGTATTTCCCCAGAAGTGTGGCTTTCCTTGATTTTGCATCTTTTATCTCTCTCTAATAGAGAGGTACTAAGTGTCTTGATTTTTAAAAGTTTAGATTAATGGACAGTAATTACAAAGTATTTCTGCTGGGTTTTTTGATATTTTTAATTTAATGCAGTTAGCAGCAGCACAGTAAATTTATTGATAATTTCAACTCCCATACTGCATAGATGGAGGATGGTATAGTCTCAGAGTAAAACATCCATATGGTTGAATCTGTACAGGTGAATTCCTGTGTTCTATCCTTGCATTTTTCAGTAAACAGGGAAAATCAGGTAACATTTCTGTGAACTGTCGGATAAAATTTATCAACTGTTTAGGGAGGTCCTAATCAATGTTTATTTATACTTACTGGATTTTTTTAAATCTGTAAGTGGTACATTGGCAAACCGTTGAAACAAGTCAATTTGATTTTGTCATCATTTATCATCTGATGCCACTGTTAAGCGAAGAGTTTGCAATATATGACCAATTCTCTGATGACATCTAAAGGACTCAAGCTTATTAGTAAGCTTTAAAAATGTTATATAGAAAATTCAGAAAATGTGGTTTGGTAATAATGGAACCAGATAGCTTTGTGTCATCTCTTCTGAATGGGTTCTTAAAGCAATGCTTAGGGAGTTAATGTTCACTTGTTTAAAACAAAACCAGATAGACATTTATCTGGAAGAGAATGTTTCATCATTACTGTGTTCATGAGGTACTTTTGTGGGGAGGAAGATGGTTATGGGATTTGTTTAGAAAAATACTTAGTTTTTCATATTGCATCTTGCAGAGATTCACTTCTAGTGGGTTACCACATACCTTTTTGATAACTTGAGAAAAAGTTTAGCTGTGAAGAGGTAGTTGTTAAAGGGAAGAGAAGAACGCTTTATTGACCATCATAAAATGAATTCCATTTTTGTTGACTTCCCAAAAGCCAGGGACAAACTACGAACATGGATTCTTGCATCTATATTGGCCACTGAAACCAATGAAATGCCAAATTTTTTAGTTGACCGTGGTGGGAGGCAGTCTTTTTTTCCCTCTCTCCTCTCCTATGGCAACACATCTCATTGTGATCACTTTTTCACTTGAAGTAATTGATAAAGCCAGTGTAAAATATGTTCAGCAAATATGTAAAGCTATTTTTGCCCACTTAGAGTCTTTAACTGTCACAGAAAGAAATGGAAATTATCCAGCACTTGCATTATATGTCTGGATGTGATAAGAAGTGTGAAGGCCAGCTACTCAACCTTCTGGCATGGTTGAATCAGTTCATCCTTTCAGAGCACAAGCACTGTCCAGCTCTGCAATTTGTCTTAATGTTAAACTGGATCATAGTTGTATATGCTGAAATGACGGTACCAGTGAATATTTTCTTTTTAGCACTTTAAACCGATGCAAAAGTACTTTGCTATATCTGAGTTAGAATACAATAGCATGTACTGCTTTCTGCAGTTCAATTGTATGCGGGTGGCGAGAAAAAAGAAAAGGCACTTCGTGCTCATGATGGTCAGTTTTGTCATGAACATTCTAGATTCATCTGTTCTATGAGTAAATCAAAGTATTATGGATCCAAGTATTATATTAGCACTTCGGGTGGTAATACTTAGAAGTCCAAGACAAGAATATTGTCATAAGAAGTGTGTGTGTGTGGGAAACCCTTTATTCCATGTAAAATCTTTTACAATAAAAATTTTTTTAATACACGATTCATAGATGCTTTTCTCTAGCAGAACTAGAAGAGGTAAAATATTGATATTTGACTGGTTGTCATAAGGAGCCTTACATGCAGCAACAGTAGTGTTTCTCAAAAAGGCTTTTTTTGAGTTGGGACTTATGGAATGTGTGCAGACGATATTAGAGAAAGGGTGTGCTCATGTGTGTAAAGTTTTTTGATGAATAGGAGGAGGGGTAGGGAAGAAGTGTAATTGTGTACTTCATTCTAGGTTTTCCGTTCTGCTGTGCTAGTGTGAAATTTGGACAAAAAAATCATTCAAACTGTTTAACTTCTACTAGTAGAAAATGAGGAAATGGTGGAAGGGAAAAAAATTTAAAATGGTTGAGGGACCCAGAAAGTGCATTTTTTAAATGAATATGGCAGCATTGTATTTTACTCAGGCTTAAAGCCCCCTAATTATTGGCAGAAGGCTGTCGTTCCTTTATGGACTTTAATGAAAGTTGGATATCAAGTTGTTTGCAGCATCCATTTCTTAACTAAATTTTGATTAGAAAGAAAATCATACCTTTGCTGGATGTAGCAAGCCAACTTGCCTACTTTTAAAAAGGGGATAATTCATAGCTGATTAGTATGAAGTAGTAACTGGCTTTTAAATCTCAATAAATAATAAATTTTGTAAGGTAAAAGAATTGTGATTATCTTTCTCCCTCTAATTTTTTTTTTATCGTTTTGAGAGTTTTGCAAAAAGATGAGGTTTTTTTAAATAATGTGGTTAACTTCCAAAAAAGATAAACCATCTCAGATTTGGTGAAATGACAGAAGTAACCTGCAGCATTGACTTTTAAAAATCATTTCAGATTTGAAAGACAGAGTTTTCTCATTACCTTAATTGAAGCATTATTGAAAATACTTTTCTATTGAAGATACAGTTATATAGGAACAGGCTGGTTTCTGTGGGTTTGCTGGGTTTTGGATTTATTTTTTTTTTTTCCTTTTGGCATGCCTCAGAGTACCTACAGCATAAGCTTAGTAATTTGCTTTTTGAGGAACAGATGTGTTAGTTGTCCCCTCAGGTATGTATATGATATTTCCTTTTATTTTAGAGTCTTAAGTAATGTTAAAAGTACCTCTGAATTGTCATCTTGTTTCTTTAAATTATTGGGATATAAAAATGTTACCCTTTTCTACATTAAAAAACAATCAATAAAATACAATACTTTAAATTATTCAAAGATGATACAATGGGAAATTGGTTATTCTCTTGATTCAGAAGGCTGGATAATTGGGTTGAATTTTTATGTCTCCAAAAATCAATGCCTAGGTGGACTTGGAGGAATGCCTATAAAAAGACTGGCATTTGCATTAAGTGGCAGTACTGAATTTTTGACTGAGTCACAGATGGTGTTTTCCAGTGTTTCCTTTTTGTTTTATCATCTTGCATCAACCTATATGTTATGGCACAACAGGCTTAAGTTATGACGTAGATTTCTTTTTTTTTGTGTACTAAATTCACACGTCTTTCGGAAGTGATGACAGTGACATAGAAATCATGAATGAAACCTAGAATCTCTCTTTTATTCTCAAAATATTTCTTAGGCCTCTGCTTGTTTAAATGTAGGATATGTTAAATATTTAGTAAAGGGAGTAAGCAAGGTTTTTGTTTTCCTTGGTGACTTGTTTGGTGTTGTATTAACAAAGTATTTCTTGTGGCAGTTGTTTTTTCTTGTTTTAAACTTTGAGCTTACTGAGATGTGGGAAGACTTGGCCTTTCCACAAGAAAAGATGTGTTGGGGTTGTGGTTTTTCGAGAGTGGAGGGATTTGGTGATGTTATGATGGCATGGATGTTTTTAATTTTTAATTTAATGCAAAACTTTAAAAAGTATTAACAGGGAGAGAACTGGGAATACCTAACTTTTTTGAGGACTTTTTTTATGCTGAAAAGATTAATCTCTTGCACCCTTGCAGGCATGGCTATTTCTTCTAGTCTGATTTTTGTCATCTTGGGAAATTTTAAGCCTTTAAGGATTTCACACTGTTCTCAGTTTCTTCATCTTTTTCAGTTGAATTAAATGCAAGACAATGTCAAAGCTGGTATCCTTAAAATGTTAGGATGAGAAACATGTTTCACACGCTTCGCTTTCTAATGAGGTAAAGAAAAAGAGACTTCTCCATTATGCCCACACTGAGCATCTGGGAGATCAGACTGAGTGGTTCACCGAATATTCATATTAACCGGTTGAAATGTCAATTAATATTAGATAAAGCTAAATGGGCTAAAAAGAAATGGACGTGCTTGTTCTGATGCACTTGTCCTCAGTATGTTCTTCAGTACACTCTCGCCTCCAGTGAGGTAAAGCAGCTTGCAGTGTTTTCTTATTTTTAAAAGTGTATATTTCTTAAAAACTGATAAAGATTATAGAAAAATACTGTTTTCCTCCTCTTCCTTGCTCGGACAAATGATACCTGGAAGACATCAGCAGCAATTCAGTTCACTCTGTAGAAAGCATACTCTTCTCTCAAACCTTCCCAGGTGAATGAAAACCCTTTGAGAAAAATGCCATCAAAGATTTTAGCAGTCTTGACTTCTCCACCCTCTACACCAACTGTGCACAACTTAAGCATTCAAATGGAAACCTTTGAGAGTACGTAAAGCTTTAAGCTAAGAGTACTCCCTGTGCTGGTGGGACCTTCTTTTTTTTTTTTTTAATTTTTTTTTTTTTTTTGAGAGTAGTAATTCAAGGTTACTGTCTCGGTCAGAACGTTTTGACCACAAGCAGAGTCTTGAGAAAAGCGAAGAGAATGGTTCATACCCTGTGGTTTGAGTTCTACAGCTTATAAACCAAAATGCATCATTACTATCATCCAGTTAGTGTTATCATGAAAGCTGTCAGATTTAAATGCTTAAGAGAGCTCTTGTAACTGTTGCCATGGTAATATCAACGGCAACATGGCAGTTTTCATCCATATCCCATGTTCAGCTAAATTCCTTTGCAGTTGTTTAACTGTGACAGGAAGGTGCCATGTTACACCAGGCTAGATTTGTTTTGAGTTAACCAGGGACAAATGAAGACTGGAATTAACTCCTTTGAAAATGAAATGCAAATCCTAGACAATAGCGATCTAGCTTTCTTTGCTTTTGGTTCGACTGTGCGTGAACAGTCCTATATGTAAAATACTCTCTGTGGAGTTACTGCTCTTGCCATCGTGTCATGTCTTGTAATTACTGTGGTTCCAGCCATAATAAAAAACCATCCACTGCGATCACAAACTAAAAATTTTGTTAGAAGAATGGATTTACCTCATAGACTTTTATTTTCCTCAGAAGGGAAGTGCAAAACCACTTACCACTAGAAATTCAGATCCTGCTTTCTAATTTGGCCTCACTTTTCATGCTTATCACTGAGCCTGCCCTATATATATATATATATTTTTTTTTTTTAACCTGTGTGGTATTGATCTGCTGCGGTTTTAGTTTTACTCTTCTGTTTTCTGACGTTCAAGAGCTTTTTTAACTGACCTGCTGTAAGAAGTTGTTCTCCACAGCCCTCCCCGAGCCTCCCGCCCCGGAAAGCCTTTGACTTCACTCTGGCCGTGGGTACAAAGGAAAGGCGACGTTCTCTCCTTTCTGACCTACATTTTCACAGTGCAGCATTGCATAGCTGGCAGTGCAGCTTCCCTGTCTCCCTCCTTCCCACCCCGCTCCGTGCTCCCCTCCCAGAGCAGCTAGGTCTTGTGAAGCAGAGCTGGAGAAGGGAGGCGGGACTGGACGGTCTTAGAGATGTAATCTGTAGCAATACAGCAAATGACATGTCTGTTAGGTATAATCTGCAACCTGAAATTACTGTGGTCAGCAAGGGTGAGACTGCGTGCCACCCATATGGCATGCTGTTTTGGAAGAGCAATCTGAAATGAAAAGGACAAGAATGTTCTTAAAATTTGATAGGTACAGTTATCGTAGTGTAATTAAGTAATTGTCTGATATTTATTTATTTGTGTTATTTGACAGCATAAAATAGGGATTAAGAAATGAGTTTTAAAATGGGAAAAAAAATGTAAATAACTGCTGATGCTTTTGCAAATCATTTACAAGCCTGTGCTTGCTAATAGCACAAATGTAAGCAGCAGTAGCTACTATATTAGCATCTTCTCTCTCCCTTTCATCTCCTGCTAGGAAGTTTTCACACATTGCAATGAGTATTCATTCAAGAGATAAGATTTTCTTGCACTGTGCGATTATGTAGGTATTTTAGATTGAAGTATGACTGAGGATTGTGTTAATATATCAGGAAAATTAGAAGGGATGGGGGGCAGTCTAAAGTAATGACTTCAAGGTGCTTTCCTCCCCTCCAGTGCCTGATTTAGCATGGATTTTGAGACAGTTAATGCATGTCTTAACTTGTTAATATATTCTGAAAATATTTTGTAAATATGGACTGACACATTTTATATTACTGCATTGGAAAGAAAAGCAAATTTTAAAATACTATTCTAGTAAGGTTAACCTGAAAGCCAGTCTCTCATCTCTTCTAGATCAATGCCATTGTACAATTTTAAATTTATAGGATGTAAAAATAATTTGTAACATTTACGTGAATATCTTAATGGACACTGGATTTTCTCTCAGACCACCACTAAGGCTTGGAAGTACCTTTACCTGTAAATTTTTTCAGAGTAGAACGGATCGTGAACTTTACCCATGAAAAATCTGTCAATGGCTAGGGATAGGATCAGCTGTATTACACCAAAACTTGTAGTTGTGCGTTTTCCATGCTCAAATCTATTGATGTGTGATCTGCAAATAACCCACATAACTGATTTAACTGGAGATGTGAAAGGAACAGTTCTGTTGCTGGTGAATAACAAAGTTTTGTGGGACTTCATTTTGGTCATCTAGTATCAATGTGTAAATCTTTTATTTAGTTGAAAGTTAAGTAAATAGTGAAAAAACATGGAATTCCAGTTTCTGATTTTTGATACCATGCTGCACTTTTCTAAGATTTTTCTTTGCCATAGTGATGGTACTGATGATGTTGCATTTTTTTACTATAGTAAGTTTGAATCATTATGACTTTTTGTATTTGTTTTCAACCTGAAGCAGACACACAGAGAAGTAAAAACATTTAAAGCAAATATACAAACTTCTGTAACTCAATGACTAAACTAGTTATATCCTCTTTTTTTTTAATGCATTGCAGACATGTTAGACTTTTAGATACAAGATTGTATCCTGTTGCTAATGAAAATGCCTTTTTTTTTTTGTCTTGCTTTATGGGGAAAGGAAGTGAGAAGAACTTGTCAAAGATTTTAACGATATAATTATTGCACTGTTTTTAACACAAACTTTTTATATTCTAGTAGAGTGAGCAAATAGCTCAAACACAAGCTAGAAAACAGTTAAAACATTCAGAGAATGGAATGTAGATCTTTCATTCTGTGATTGCGTATTTCATTATACAAGCTGTCCCTCCTGCTTCTGAAAGCTTTATAACTAACTGTGCAAGAAGAAAACAGTACTTAGATACAAATGATTTAAGTAGCCTTTGGCTGTCTTGATAATGATTCAAATATATTTATAGAGTAGTTTCAACTTATACCCAACCTTAGTACAAATTTAAAAAAAAATGTGTTGGACCCTTAAAAAGGCATTAAAAATGCCTTTTTATTTAACATCTTATACTCCTCACTAGTATTTTAACTAGCAAGAAGTTTGATGTACTGAACCCGGAGGCATTGTACCGTAATTCTGCCAAGCTCAGGCAGATCGGCATCATGCATGAGCTCCAAAGTGGAGTACCCAAGAGGTTGTTTGGCTGCCAAACTTTATGATTCAAGTGCCAAACAATTTAAGCTTCAGTTATTAAACTCTTGGACTATACCCAGAAGCTAGTAACAGCGTTTTCAACTAGCCAGAGTTGGTGAAATCCAAGTAGAGTACATTACAGTCTAGCTTGCAAGTGCTGAAGGCAGGGAACAGTGTTGAAGTCCTCTCCGAGAGGATGGACTGTGTTCTTGGCCAGCATTACTTGGGAAGAGGCCACTTAGGGGATTATACAACTTCCAGAACTGAGTATCCTTGAGTAGTAGCTAGCTTTCAACACTCACTCTGGTTGTGTAAAACTTGCACTATTGTGTAAAGTTTGCGTGTAGTTAACTTAAGCCAGGTGGCTTTCAGCTGGGATATTAACTGTGGCCTGTGTTAGCTGAAGGAAGCAGGCAGATTGAGTGTGAATAAAACTACAAATGGATCTTGAAAGAACTCTCCCAAAGACTTTTTCTAATGCAGCTTGCATCTGTGTTGCATGAACGTCAGTAGTCATCACATAAACTAAGGGGATGCACTTTCAATCTAGTTGGAGAAGTCTCTTCTGCAGAGAGTTGCTATTTTTACATATATTTACTTTCCCCAGAGATGGACATTTCTACAGTTTGAGGTATCTTGGAAATGCACAAATGTATAATTATCGTACCTCAAATATAGCAGATGACAAAATTTAGTGGAGGGTCACCAAAAAAAATGGTGACGAGCAAATTCCAATACCCATCTTCAATAGGAGCTCATAGAATTTCTTCAGAGGGCTAGTCCAGTGCAATGCAGTCTGTTCATGTGTCTAAGTTCCTGCATACATACAGCCTTGGGGATGCTGAGTGTGCTCAGTAATATGATTTGTCTTTTTGTTACAAAGAAAAAAAAAAAAAAGAACCCAACCTGCTGTGATCTCTGTATTGTGCGTGGCATGAAAACTAGGCTTAAAGAACTAGGGAACACAAGAAAAGTCAAGTAATGCTAAAGCTAGGAATTGATTTCTTCCTGAGCAGCTTTCCTGTAAAAAGTGAAGTCTGAAGACCATAAATATAATCAATTTTATTAAATAATAAAAGTACATCAAATATGTGTATTTTATCCAATTAAAAAGTCCCAGTCAAACAGAAAATTAATCACAGTTCCATCATTTGCTGCTGAATCAGAGGTGGGTATTGTTTACCCTGGCACTGTGACAAACAGTAATCACCTGAATCTGATACAACTCTGCTGTAACTCTGTTGGAAAATAAGCTTTAAAAGTTCTGTTTGTTAGAAAACTGGAAACCTGTAAATAGATTTAACCTACCTCTCAACTTATTTTCAGTGGTACCTGTTGTGGCTTTAATTTTTAAAATTGCTTAGATTTTGTTCTTGCCCATATTGTTATCTGACTCTCTAAATCTTATTATGACCTAGTCTTCCCCACCCATAAAGGTAAGGCATGTGGCTTAGTTTTCTCTAGCACACCTGTTTTTCACTAGACTGATCCTTTGGTTTTGGTAGGCAGGAAAGAGCAAAATCAACAGAGACTTTGTTGGTTTTCTCCCTCTTTCCACCAAATGAGACATTTTTGAAACTACGGTGAAAGACTTGAAGTTCCATTTTGCATTTCTGATTAGCCTTTGAGCTGCCTTGAAGTTATGTAAGGAAATTAATAGCAGATTGAATGAACTTGCATGAAAATGCTGAGATGAAAGTTACCTGGCACCAGATTTTCAGAGCTTGCCCTGTGGCTTCTAGAGAATTAAGTAACTTTTAGCCAGCTCTTTGAGGAGAACCTAGCTGAATCTACGGGTTAATCTAGAACACCGCTTGCATTTCCAAAGGTGACATACAAAGCAGCAGTTTTCCGAACTTTGATTTAATTTATCCTTCTTTCTTAATCACAATAAGCAACCTTCCCAAAACCGGACCTACTATAAGGGAGCACTAAGAAAGTACACATTCTTAGTGTTGTCAAGTTCATCGCTAGTGTCGTACTAAATTGTAAATGTGACATAGCTAAATGTATTGTACATTAAAGAAGCATATAATAATTTTAATGTGGTATTTGAAGGTAAAACTGATCTGCCCTTTGTGCATTTCCTTAGTTTTTAATTTTTCATTGTATAGCAATTCTAGATAACAAGAACTCATTACATTGAAGAGAACTAGAGCTATGAATGCATTTTTTTTTTTAAATAAAGTTTTAGTGTGGAAAATATGCTCAATTAAATTTTATTGGCACATAAATCAGCAATTGTACCACCAAAGTGTGCATGCTTATTATTGCACATTAACACAAAAATCCTTATACACTGTCTTCTTTTTTCCTCAAATTTGCTGGGAAAACCTTTTGGTTATAGTTTCATAATATTAATGTTATCAAGAACTATACTTTTTTTTTTTTAACTTAAAAAAATAATTTTCAGACTCCACTATGTGATGGGGATCAACTAAAGGCTGTCCCATTAAGCTCATCCATTTTCACTGTACATGCGTTCAGCGGTATTTACAAATTGCACATGGAGTACATTTGACAGAGGGAGCGCTGTCCTTTTAGTGCAGTTTACGATGGCGATACCTGCCTGCTTTTTCTTTCGCTGCATTGGCACAGGCGTTGTGCTTATTTTGTTGTAAGTGGTTCCAGTATTTGATCAGTTCACTAGGTTGGAACTGATGGGAGGTAATTAGGTGGCTATATTTACAGCTGGAATAAGAAACTCGCCAGTGATTAAAGACAAACTCATTGGGTGGAGGCATAGGGTCAATTCGCAGCTTGGCAAGACAGATCCCCACGTATACATCCTCTAAATGTAAACGT